>JASAMX010032352.1:0-49707 GCA_030248175.1 Microlaimidae sp. YZB2_3 | reverse complement strand
CAATTTAAAGTGTTACATAGAATCATACCAACAAAAAAGTGGTTACATCAAATTAAAAAGGAAGAATACCCACTATGTCAACAATGTAAAATAAAAGAAATAGACACTATAGAGGATTTTTTTGTCAAATGTCTAACCATTCAAATATTTTGGGATAAAGCAACGGAATACTTTAATATTAAAGCAAATATAAAGATAAATTTAACTACCGAAAACATTATATTTGATGTAAAAACAAAAGAAACAAAACTACAAAAATGGCAAGAATACTGCTTACTATGCATAAAAACATCATTTATATACAAAAATTAGATAATAAAATACCCAATTTTAAATCGTTTGTCAATTATATAACTGCAAAACTAAAAGCATATCAATTTATTATGAAAAATGATGTCAAAAAATACAGGAAATTAAATAGATGGACGAAACGGATAGAAAGTATATAACTAAAATATGGATGTTTTTTTTTAAATTTTTATTGCTGTGCAAGTTAAATTTTAATTTGAATAAACTATAAAAAAAAATAAATAAATGGAACTCAGTTAGTCTTTCATTGTACGAAAAATGAGGAAATCCACATCTGATATACAAGCGCCGTGTAAACATTTTTTGTGTTTTTTTTGAATATCTTTAATATAGTGAGAATTTCAAACCCAAACCATTTGTATTAGTTCCTAACAAAAATCGGTTATAGGTGGTGAACGTTTTTAGCGGTGCTGATATATCATTGCTTTGAAAAGCTCCAAAAATTAAATACGCTCTTTTGTGAGCTTTTCCTGCTATTTTGACGATGAAGGTTTCAAATGTAAGATTATATGACATAATAACACCTAAATCTCTTACAGATTCGGCAATATTAATCTCTTTACTCAAAAAAATAGCTTAGTTTTGGTATTTTTTGCCCATAGAATATAAATTACAGTTTTTTGATCAAATTTTTAATTGCCAAGTGTTGGACCGGTGGCGAAAATTGTTCAGTGAATCGCAAAAACGCTTACTTGAGTTACAATCACAAAGTGCATATTTAAAATAAAATTTAACCTCCGGCGGAAGGGGGGACACCCCCACACCCCCCAACCGACGCTTTGCGTATGCTATGTGTTGCTACTACAGTAACAAACAAAAATTAATTAAACTTTAGTTTGTAAAAACTCAAGTAAAACTCTGACAAATGCTGGAGACAACTTTTAGGCAGTTTTAGTGCATATTTTAAAAAAAATTTTGCCTTCGGTGGCTAACAAACACTGCCCAACCCAACCCCCCCCCCCTCACTCGGCTAACACTCCGCTTCGGCTTTGTGCTGCGATATTCCAGTAACAAACATTTTTTTGTAGAGATTCGTTTATAAAAGCAAAATGTTGACAATATGAAATGCTGGGGTCTATTTCATAAAAAATACTTGTAATTAATTTACAGCTGTAAATTAATAAACATATAGTTTTCTTTTGTATTTTTAATTTAAAAGTATATTAATAAAATTGCGTTTTGAAGTTAAAAAAATTACATGTCTGTAAATTTTGTAAATTCCACATTTACATACCTATTTTTTTAATTAATAAAACAAAAATAAATTAAATGCGTTTCTTTAATTTACAATTAGAAAACCTTTATGAAATAGGCCCCTGGGGCCTGTTTCATAAAAACCTTTGTAAATTCTTATTTTACAATTCTCCGCCTATTTTTTGTAAAATACACAATAAAGGTTTTTCGACTTGTAATCCAGGGGGAGCATCTGCGCGCACTGCTCTGCGCTTGATGGTTGCAACCACGTCATTTCATCTCCGCTAAACGATCAATATTTGCCGTGTCGTATATCCTCTATCATGTTATTTACAAAAAAATAGGCGGAGTTTTGTAAAATGAAAATTTACAAACGTCTTTATGAAATAAGCCCCTGGAGAAAATTTTTAGCAGTTTTTATTGCATGTTTTAGGAACTTTTAAAAAATTTTGCTTATTTTATATTTAAAACTTATTAGATTTCATTAATTTACACTGGCCATAAAAAACTCTCTATAAATATAACAGAAAAAGGGTGATTTTCCACCATGATTAAGCAGAAAAGATGTTAACTAAAGATAAATTCCATCAGGGTGAAAATAGATGAGTGGTAAAGTAACCACGAGTTCTTTAAGAAAATATCACGTGCAGAGAAACACATGACGCAACTAAATAATAATTGGTTACATAACCGCTGAAAACTTTTTTAAAAATTTTTCTCGCTCACGGGTTTATTGTTTATTTCTTCCTGGCGGAGAGCGGTTACGCCCTTAATTTCACCCTGGAAGACTTTAGCTTTAGTCGGAGGTGTATAATATGTAACATCTCGTAGGTGCAGTTTCTCATCAAATAATAAATTAGACCAGATGATATTGATTTTTTATATAGGGAACCAATTACACAACCCAGTTGTAGTTCGTCTGTATTCGGAGAGATCGGTAATTGACGAAATCATGGTGACAGCAATGGTGACACAAATTAATTTTAAAGGTGAAAGAAATTAATTTTAAAAGTCCATTCCAAACATTTAAATATAAGCAATTTCTTTAATTGAAACACGAAACAAGTCGGAACCAAGCACGCAAGCAGCGCCGTAGCTACAAAGCGGCAAAAACTAAAAATCCAAAAAAAAAAACTTTTGCTTTTGTATTATGAAGAAGTATTAAAGAAAATATAAAGGGAAGAGGTCGAGATTTTAAACCAATAAATATTTAAACTATTTCATGTCGTAAATAAAATGTACTATAGTCACTCGCTGTCTCTCAATTTTTCTTCTAAATATGGTTGTAGCTGGTTGTCATTGTACTCTCTTCCTATCCTACACTAAAAAATCCTTATTTAGAACAACTAGTCTATAGTTACTTCATACCATTTTGCTCAAGTTAATAAGTTGGTTCAAAGTTTTTTAATGTTTACCGTGTATATGTTTAAATAAAAAAAATTATTTTACATAATATTGCTATGGAATTATGCATAATTTTATGTAAAAAGTTGTTATGTAAGTAAGATACGGTGTATCTAACCGATGATGAGGAGCATCGTGGCGTCTTAGACTTATGCCCGAAACACCAGAGTTTGTAGGAATGGGAATTTAATGTACTATTTTTATTTTTATTTACGTTTACATTAATGTTTTGTTTAAAGATTTGTTGTCGTGTTTGCGTGAAAAATAAATGTCTTATCACTATTGCATTTGAGTTTTGCACAACTTTTATCTTCTATTCTTTGTTTGTTGTATAATTTTATATTTTATTTTTATCCATTTAATTAAGTTTGATCTATAAAAAATCAGCTCAGTTGAGCATTTTAATAGATTTGGTTTTGTGGCCATTGCGCTCCAGTGCTTTTCCGCCAAAGCAAGAGACACTGTGACACTAGCATGTCAGCATACAACCTGAAATAATTATTTTTTGGATTGTTTCAACAGTTTTTATAATGTATTTTGTATTTTTGGGATTTTCATATTAGCGCCACACTGTTTACTTTTGATGAGTAATCGATAGTGTCGAAATGTTCATATAAGCTTTTAATGTTGGACAAAAGAGTAAGGCACAAAAGAGTACGCACACAAAAGAATACTGAGAAATCGCGTGCAAGAATTATCAGATTTGACTGATCCAAATGGAAATTTGCATATTTAAGAAATCAATGTGCGCATATTAATGTATAATTTTTGAGCCGTGGAAAATGTGGGAAGTACTTTTGATCTATTTATTTTTTCTTTCATGGTTAGGTAATTAAAATAAAATAATAAAATAAAATAATTTTAAAAAAATAGGTTTTTAAAGATTTTTTCATGATTATTACTTAATATTTATAATAACACATTTTCAGGCTTTTAGTATTTTTATACGTTTAGTGCTTTAAAATATGTGGTTAGGAGTTAAACTTTGTCTTGGACTTTTGTGATTTTTTTGAAAAACTTTACTGCGTATCTTAAAACCAAATTTTACTCCAAATCTTTACCCTAATACTTTTTTTTTGTCGAAATGTTTTTTCATAATCGATCAAAAATATGAATTTTTTTAATACGTATACATAATCAATTTCTTAACAGAATCAATTTCTTCTTTGATACTCAAGTTTTGTTACAAAAAACATATGGAAAAACAAGAATACTTTTAACGGTCATTTGACAAAATATTGTATAATTTAAACAAAGTACTTGTCAAAATACTAGTATTTTAGTGGAAAAAACCTTCGATTTTTTAAACTTTTTTGTAACAAAACTGAAGTAAAGAAAAAATTTCTCAAGTACAAAATGGCCTAAAAAGCCCTATTTATGTATTTTTTAAAACTATAATCCTTGATTCGTTAAGGATATTTAAAAAAATGTTTTATGGTAAGGTTTTGCAAAAAAAATCTTTGAAATCGAAGATAGAAAGTTTAACACTGAAAATACTTTTTCTAGTATTTTTTTATCTAGGCTATGGATTTGTAACGGAATAGCTTCTTAACAAACACATGATTGGATTAAATATGTGACCCCTGAAGGGTCTGAAAGGTGTTATTTTCTAATTTATGTTTTTGCCAAGACGTTTGCTTGTTTTCGGTGGCGTTTAGGCGATTTTTTGGGTTTTTTTCTTTCTTAATGTTTTTAATAAACATGTATTTTACACGTTAAATTTTATGTACGTATTATTTGCATTTCAAAACGATCAAAGTAATTTTTATGTCTATCTTTATGAAAATAGTGCTTCGTGGCTATTTAAATGCAATTTATATAACAATTGATGGGGCTTATCTAACTATTTCGTACACTTGGGGCCTATTTCATTAAAATTGCTTGTAATTAATTTACAGCTGTAAATTAATAAACGAATATTTTTCTTTTGTATTTTTAATTAAAAAGTATGTTAATGAAATTGCGTTTAGAATTAAAAAAGTTACATGTCTGTAAATTCCGTAAAATCCACAGTTGCGTACGTATTTTTTTAATTAATAAAATAAGAAGAAATGAAATGCGTTTATTAATTTACAATCACAAAAATCTTTATGAAATAGGCCCCTGGTGTTATCCTTAATTTAAAATAATTATAAAAAGATGCTGCAGGTAAATTGAAGTTGTCTGAACTCAATAACTTCTAATATTAAATTAAATATTATCAACAAAACAACTCAAAAACTTAAGCAAAAACGGTTTGAACTTTGTTTTTATAATTATTTATTGGAACATAAACAAATTAGACTTTTAGACGTTTAGACTTTTTAAGAATTAAATCGCTTGAAGAGCGTAGGATTCATTTTAATCTAAAACTTTAATTCTCTATTGTAAACAATTTTAATGATTTAACGTTTTCCCAGTTTTTTAGATGGGGAGATTACACCGGTCGAAATGATCACACTCAAAAATTAAGAATCGAAAAAGCAAAAAAAGAAATATTGTTTTCATTCATTTCCTTTAAGAGTAGCCCGGTACTGGAATGCTTTACCGCAAACAATAATAAGTGCTCAGTCACTTAAAAGTTTTACAAACCAAATAAAAAGCTTTAATTTTGATAATTTCACCAAATTTGATAGGTGCATGTAAAGTAGCCTTTTTGGCTCTGTGTATCCTTCCCTTTATTTTTTTTTAATGTGTTATTGCATTAAATTTTGTGAATTTCTCGTTAAAAGTAGTAATAACAAGTATATTTAAAAGACAAGATTCTATTGCTTTAGGCTTTGTGAAACTTTTGTTTCATGTAATTTTTCTTTTTGTTATGACTGACTGATTAATAATCTTGTCCATTACATGTTTACCTATTTCTTTCAAATTTTATTGTAATGTATTTGAAGAAAAATAAAGGCTTTTCATCACTCTTATCTTAATTATAATTTGGCAATTTTTGAACACATTCTAATACGATCGATTTTGATAATACAAAAACCATAGAAAAACTAATAAAAATTACGAAAAGAAGATTCATAAACTTTTGAAAAAAAACGCCTTTATTTATCTGAAAATTATATCAACAAATTCTCTAGACATGGCAACAAGCAAAATTTAGCCGGCATTAATTAATATCAACATCTTGAAAATGGTTGCCATCCGAATTGTCAAATTATAACCCAAATTTTATCTATATGTAATTAATTTAGCACAAAACTTTTTTGTTGTGTTATTTTTATGATTCTCTTTTGAGTCTTTTACATTCTCGGCATCTTTTTATCATGTTAACAACTGTTTACGCCAAATTTTATTTCCTGTTTTTCTTTTCATAATTTAACCATAATATTTTTCATATGGTTTCAACAAAAGATTTTTTATTGTGGTATTTTTTTCGAAATGTTTTTAATAATGTGTTTACAAACTGTCAAACAAATTATTTTTACAAAAGTGTCTTTTATAAAATATCATTTTATTAGAACTATTAGATAAGATTTTGTGTCATTAATGTTTTGTATTACGTTATTTGTTTCATTCTTTTTATTGTGATAGAAACCTTTTTGTTCAAATAAAGAAACTCTTTGTGGTTTTAAAACGTCAACATAAATACTTTTACAAGTAAATTGCAAAACATATTTTTATTATTATAAACAGAAACGTGATTCTAACAAAACGCAAAACAATAGTGATGTACAAAAATTTTTGAAGGAAAAATGCTTAAAGTACTTAGTAAAAAAATTTAAGTGGATAGAACTTATTTGAAATTTTTATTGGGTTTTTATTTTTTATCATAATATACGATGCAAATATGGTTATTTTGAAATCTTTAAAGCAAAAAGCTAAAAAAATATAATTTAAAAAAGTTACCAGCTTATTTTTTACATTAGAACAACAAAACTTGAAGAACGTACCTTAACGAGTTTTGAACAACACAAATGTTAAGTTGCCCCAATTTAAGGCCCTTTTCTTTTTTGAACAACCCATCCCTGGTTTTTAAAAATCCTTAACTTTTTATATTTAAAAGAAAAACGCTTTATAGCATTCTTCTGTAACAATGTTTTAAATTTTTTTCAGAAAAGTTTAAAAAAATAAGTTGCTTTTGGATAGAAAAAAATAACTTTAAACATAAATAATAAATAAATTTTTCAAGTAACATTTGGTATTCACCGGACCTTCGAAATTTAAAAAACGTTAAAAATAATTTTAAACAAGATACTGAAAACAAAAAAATTTGGTAAATTAAAAGGCGTTTTATTTTAAACTCAAGTTTATTTTAAAAGTTGTAATGGGAGATGAAACGTAAGTTTTACAGACTTTGAAAATCAAAAAATGATCATTTTCATCACATGTGTACAAATATTTAGTGGGCCGGCGCTGACCACGACCGTTTTTTTGTCGCCTGCAAATAACGTTCAGTCGGCCAGCCAGGGATCAGCTGTGCACCTGGATGGAGTCGACGCCAACGGTAGAGGATCTAGATCGGTTCCGTAGCGTCTCTTTTAAAGGCAGCAACAATGAAGAAGGACAACCGCCCAACAAAAGGCCTAACAAGAGGTCAGTTCGAAACTTAAAGAGAACGGTACAGTAGGAGAAAATCAAGAAAAAAAGGAGGCAAATTGAAAGACAAAATAGCACGGTAGACCAGTTTATTGGGATGATTATTTACTGAATTCAGAATTTTAAGGACCCTCAAAATGTCATATATGTAGTATTCGTGATTACATCATATATGTTTTGGTCTGTGGGAATGGTTGTGGGAGGAGCTAATAAAATCACTTTTAGCCAATTAGTGCTTGAAAAAAAATTAGTCTCCAATGGATCAAGGATTACCTTTTTTCATAAGCACCAATTGGCTAGAAGTGTTTCTATAACGTTATAACTCTATCGTGCTTATTTCAGTACGTTTAAAGTATCGCAATATATTACAAAAAATTAAAATTTTACTTCAAAATCAAATAATAAAAAAATGTTCTTTAATTTAAGCATTACTTGTTGCTATATACATACATATACACGGTATGATCCAACGAAGCGGGGAAAAATATAACCGGGACCTAATTATAACATTATACACAACCTAAAAATGAGGACTGTTACCAAAATGGCTGGCTTCGCCAGCCAAAGGGGGGGGGGGGGCGGCGGACGGCCTCCCTTAAGTATTTAAACGGGCACAAGACGATACAGAACTTTAAACTGTAATCTCCAGCCTTAGTATCTTATTGACCTACGTGCTGTGTTATACTATCGCTCGACAGCTTTACATTGAAACTCATATCTATAAGGCGTCATATTTTTAAAACATTATCACAACGAGAGTTGTTACACCTCCCCACCAAGATTGAAGCGCGCAGCCTTCCAATCTATTAACCACATAAGGTTCAACCAACACGTCGACCCCTAGTATATGTCATGCTCCTTGGAGCCGATCCTAGTTACAACTTGCCATTCACACTACGGCAAGGCGGGCAAGAGCAAGAGCATGTGGTGTACCAATGTACATGTATCGCTCACAAACTCTGAGGGCAGAATTATGAGACCAAATAAATACATTTTTTGAAAGAAAAAATGCAAAACAATTAGCTATTTTTAGCTTTTTTAGCTAAAAAATAAGCGATACAGGATTTCAACCTGTAATTTCCATTCCCTGTACGTCATAAACTGACGTGCTGCGCAACACCATCGCTTGACAACTTTGCATTAAAACTCGTATTTATAAGGCGTCATTTTTTGAAACATCATCATCAGCTGATGTAATCCCAGTTTTCAAAAAAGGGTGCACAAGTGACTCAACTAATTATAGACCATTATTTCTATCTTGCGTAATTTGCAGAGTCATGGAGTCATATATTTATGATCAGTTGTACTCATATTAAAGAAAAAATAATTTAATATCAAAGGAACAGCACGGTTTTCTTCATAAAAAATTTACTTGTTCACAAATTTTGGATTCAGTCAATGTTTGGATAAATGCCATTGAAAATGGGTTCATAGTAGAAATTGCCTATATTGATTTAATAAGGCCTTTGACTCTGTGTCCAACAAAAAACTTTTAGTTAAATTGCTCTCATATGGCATCACAGGGGATCTTTTACAATGGATAACTTCCTTTTTAACAGGAATAACGCAAAAAGTTTTATAGGCGAATCTAGTTTTGCATGCATAAAAGTTACCTCTGGGGTCCCACAAGGCTATTTACTGGGCCCTTCCTTTTCTTATTAATTATTAATGATTAACCCTCAAAAAAATGTCAAATGCAAACTCTTTGCATTTGACGTAAAGTTTTATCAAACGCGTAAAAAATGACAGTAATATTTTGCCCTGCAATATTCATTAGATTAGCTATTTTCCTAGGGAGAAAAATGGCAACTGGGCATAGCATCTCATAAATGTAAAGTATTACATATAGAACATGGAAATCTCAAAAAGTCGTTATTTAAAAAAAACCATCAGCTTGAGTCAAAAACAGAAATAAAAGATCTTGGTATCACGGTTTCTGAAAATCTAAAAACATCTGTTCACTGTTCTCTTAAATTCAGAAAAGCTCTCTCTGTTACCAACATGATATTACGCTGTTTTTAAACTAAAAACATTTCTGCTTTAATTACAGCCTATAAAAGCTATGTAAGGCCCATTCAAGAATACAATTCACAAGTATGGTAACCTCATCTTTGCAAAGACATTGACATGATCGAGAAGGTCCAGCGATATTTTACGCGCCAAGTTTTGTATCAGGTGTAACCTTCCATTTGGTTGCAATTATCTCGAAAGACTATCAATTCTTAAACTTGATTCACTAAAAATAAATAAATTCGTTTCGACTTATTAATGTGCTATAACATAATAAATAATTTAAATGACCTAAATTTTTACAATTGTTTTTTAATGGAGTACATTTAACGGAAAAAATGATCCTGTTTTAAAAATTTTTTTACCTAAGCCAAAACAAATATAGCCTTAAACTTTTTTGCATCGCGCAGCGCAGTTTATTGAAATAGCATTCCAAAAACTGTTGTTTTATCTAAAACCGCAATTCGTTCAAATCAAATAGAAAAAATAAATTTCCATGAATTTACCAAACATGATAGACACATGTAAGAAGCTTTAGCTCTTTAGTGTACTCTTCTTTTATTTTACTATTCAAACTTTCTTTTTGCATTATTTGATTGGTTCATTAACCATATTTATATGATGTGATATACTTCTATTTTATGTCCATAATTGATTAAAAAGTGTGTAATAGTACAAATAGAATCAATTCAATTTAATTCAATCACAACCGGAGTTGTTACATATGAATTATCTGAGTAAATTATCTGAATGTATCAATCTTTACCACGGCGCTTCCCGTATTTTATTTTTACTTAGTGTGAAATTTGCATTATCTAAAATGTAGCGTGCTGTAGTATTTTATTTAAAATAAAAGTAAAAACCGTATAATTTTAAGAAAGGATAAAACAAAAAAGACTACACCAGAAGCGATAAAACTTTTAAGGCTGGTTCATACTTATGACAAAACGTCCTTTGGAAAAAGTCCAAAGGAATTTTATAAAAAAAAACTATATTACAGAAACCAAAAATATATAAAATAAAGGAAAATATGTGACTTTATTGCTAAGACTGACACATTTACTGCCCTAACTAGGCTTATTAATCAGGGCGCCTTTTAGTTAGGGTCAACAATAGTCCTAATTAGAACGAACCATCGCAAGCGCCTTTAATGGCCTTAATTAGGAACATAATGGTCTTAATTAGAGGGGCCCTAATTATGTACCCTAATGACTCTACTTAGAGCATGACCTCATTAGAGCCCTCAGAAAAAAATTGATTTCCAAAAAAAAACAACTGTTCTGTTGAAAAAATCGTGACTATAATAAGTTTAATAAAAAAATAGTTAATTTTTTGAGTTTAATAAACTTCAAAGACACTTATTTATTCTTCATTTTTAATATAAACTAATAAATTATGAAATAAGTAATTTTAAGTGAAATGATTAATAAAGTGACTTTTTTCTAAGGGTTCTAATTATGGTCAGGGTTCTGTTTCGTAAAGGTTTTCAATATCCGATTACTTTGTAAAATTCAATTATTTCTTTGTAAATGTCAGTTTTTTTGTAACTTTAAAAATCCTTGTGTTATACAAACACTGGGCTGATTCAACTAAAACAACCATACTTTGGATTTAAATTTAAACCTGAACATTTTTTTGACCGCCATGTTTTAAAAATTTTTCACATTGACCAATTAAATGTCGCAGCTGAAAAAGTTCTGCTGACAAAAAACGATTTTTCTAAAATTTTAAAAATTACAAAAAAATGGAATTTTACAAAAAAATTGAATGTTCGTAACTTTTGTAAAACAACGCCCCGGACACGCCCTAGTTAGGGGTACTGACGACCTTAGGTAGGGTGCGCCTTAATTAGTGTAATAAATGTGTCTAAGGACTGTATGAAGTCACATATTTTCCTTGTTATTATGATTTATATTGCAGATAGTATATACAGACCCGTCGAACTTATGATTTTGTAATGGTTGTGTTTTTACACGCAATTTTTTGTGAATCAAATCAGCCGGAAAATTTACAAAAAAATGTGAAACCCGTTTTTCAACAACAATTCTCAGTAGAAGCAAAAATTGGCCTTTTTTTGGTGGAAGGTTTCAATGCAATTATAAACTAAACAAAGTATACTACACACACGCTATGCATCCTCACACAACAATCCTTGTGTGAAAACTAACGTAAAACCTGCAAATCATTATCATTTGGTAATTTTGGCAGAAAAAATTTATATAATTTACAAACAAAACGATGTGCATTACGTGTGATGTTTCTGCACAGATGACATTGTAGTGTATGCTATATTTTGTTTTGTTTATTGTTGCAGCGACACATGTGAAACCTAAAATCTGTAAAAAATGATGTGGACTAAAAAAAACTTTAGATGAGCATATCTTGCTAACGGTACTGTCAGTCTCGATGTATACAAAACTTTATTAGTGTATGCCACTCATGAGTAGCATACATTAAAAAAGTTTTGTACACATCGACCTTACCGTTAGCGAGATATGCTCTCCAAAAGTTTTTTTAGCCCAAATCGTATATGTAGACTTTATAATACCTTAAACAATGTTTCGTCAAAGGAACTCTTCAGCACATGTGCAGCCATTTCTTTACAGAGTTTAATGTGGGCTAAAAAACTTTTATAACTATTTGTAGCTTGTAGATAAACCAAAAGTATATAACATAAAAAATAAAATATGCCACTTCATATCTTAGACAATATTACCAAAAATATATAATACTATATAATATATATTTTTGATATTACTATGTCTTAACTGGGGCACGCTGTGCGTGGGGCATTTGAATGTTTTAATTATACGCTTCTTTTTGAAAGCGTGAAGCTGGCCTGTACTGTAGTAGTCGAATTATCAGGGCTCTTAGAAAAAAAATATTGATTTCCAAAATAAACCTGTTCCGTTATATTTTTTGTACAAAAATCGTGACTATTAAAATTTTATAGAAAGAAATTGTGAACTTTCATTATTATAGGCAATAAAATCTAGCTGACCTCCATGATTTGCAGTATTAAATCAAGTATTTAACAATAAAACCATTGAAATTTTCAGCAAGAACGGTTCAATATTAAAGATTAAATACCATCGTTTAACAATTTTTTATCAAATTACTTAATTTAAAACAAAAATTTAATTTTTTAAAAGGATAATGTTGACTAATTTTTAAATATTTTGTAAAAAGGAGGGTATAATATTTTGTAAAATATTTTGTAAAAATAAATTATGCGTTTTTATTTGTTTTTTTTACACCATAACCGCACAATTTTAATTGGTCCGCTCATGTCTGCCACACTAACTTACAAGGTCAGCCAGATATAATTCAACCATATAAATTAAATTAATTTAATTTTACAAATCTAAAAATTTATAATCGAGTGATTTATAAATAATTGTGTAAGGCCATTAAATAGGGCGCACCCTAATTAAAGCCACATGATTTTAATTAAGACGTTTACTTATAATGCGTGCCCGCTACTACACACCCAAAGTTAAACCACTTTTCTGAGACAACACCATAATTAGAAAATTTAAGTTCCTTGACTAACTAGAGCGCGCCCTGATTAGAGCGTACTTCTTGTTTTTAATGTCAAACCGCCAATTTTTTAATAACATGCAGATGTAAATGTGTCTTTTCCTTACCACAATATTGGCCAATTACACCATAACTTGAAATTTTTTAATTAAACGTTGTAATATAATACCTGTACTCTCGCATATTAGGTTACTTTTATAGGTGTTGGACTATTGGACTAAGTCCTACGTCTTTCTTTACTTTATTTAAACTTAAATAGACAAATATAATAAATAAAAAAGTAATAGCATACACACACCAATATCAACTACAAGAGTACTTTATTTTTCTCATCACCTTTAATAATCTCTAAGCACTTTAATTTATTTTATATTTAAATAAGATTTAAAAAAAGTAAATGTAAAATAATTTTTTGGTCCTGTGATACTTTTCACGATAACAATTCTTTGTATATTTACAAACAAATCGTATTTAACCAATCATCTTCTAAATAACATAAAAAAGCATATCCGGCCACCAGCAGATTAATGACTAATTATATCTTGATGTGCGCTTTAAAAGCAGAACATCGCCTTAAGCTCAAAACACATAAAGTGTCCAAAGGAAAAAACCAAAAGTTGGATTTTGAGTAATCTAAGAGCGCTTCATATCTCTTAATTTTTTTAAACTTCGTCTTAAGGCCAAAATGCAAAAAATACAAGAAAAATAAAAAACGCACTCTTTCACTCATAATCAAAGTTTTTGACTTTCTCCCTTGAACAATTTCGACGAAGTATCAAATAGGCTTTATAATTAGTCATTATCCTGCTGGGACCGGGTATACTTAATTATTTAATGTTGAAAACATGGTAGTTTTTTTTAAATCAATAAAACAATAATCATTAAACTAATTTCTTTACTTTAATTAACGATGTGTTTTTGAAGAATGTCGATTTTTTTAAATACAATCTATTTGTTGTTTTCAAGCATTTTATTGTTTTTTAAGGTTGTTTTTTACAATTAAAATTATAAAAAAATATTCCTCATAATTAAAAGTTTACAGAATATTATAGGCAATTTACACGCTCACCCTCACGCTCATATATCCATACATTTCTATGAGGTCAGTTAGATATAATTCTTTTATTTTTATATATAGGAAAAGACGAATTTCATTTAAAGGAAATAACAGGACCATGTAATAAACTATAACTTCAAAATAATTTATCGCCACTTAAAATAATTTAACCTCTAACTTCTATGAATTGTTGATAGAAGTGGCGATTAAATTGTCTTAACTGAATTTGTTACCACGTGACCTCTATTTTTATTTTTTGACTAACAAACTAGGTGGTTTACCTTCAATTTAGATTACGAAAAAACATCTTTAACAATTTTTACGACCTGAGCATGAGCTTTAGCAAAAATAGTTTAGCATGAGCGAAAAAACATCTTTAATCCAATATATTAAAACTAAACCTAAATAGTATTCGAAGCATAGGGTAGTGCATTTAATTTTGGCACTTTTTCGTTTTTCCAATTTAACTTTTCACTGTATGGCCTGATTTTTATGTTTGATAGCTCATTTTAAAGCTTTTACGATACTGCGTTGCGTCATAAAAAAACTCACTGTACGAAAGTTGTTTTTTTACTTAATTAAATCTGTTTTTAAAAAAATGGAAAATTGCCGAAATTAAATGTATGCATTTAATTTCGGCACTTTACAAACAATCGATTGTTTCTCAGTCAAAAAATCATCATTCTCAAAAATTTAAAAACCTATCATTATCTCCAGACAGTTTTCTTTAAATTAAGTTTTTACTTGTTGTTCAACGTGTAACTGGAAAAAAGTTACAGCTAAAATGCTAAATGGTATTAAAATGAGCAAAATTTGGGAAAAAAGTGCATTTAATTTCGGCACTTTTTAAAAAGACCTCCTTAATCGAGTTTAAGTGCAGTGCTATGACTCCTACACATTTTAACGTTGTCTTTTAACTATTTAAAACTACAATTTACCACCCGACCACTAAATTCAACCCGTTTTTACCTACAGCAATAGTGTGCCGAAATTACACTATTTTATTTTATAACGATTGCTCACCACAGACGCAACGTAGAACCACAGGAACTAAAAATTCGGAAAATAGACTAAATTTTACCAGGACAGTTTAATTTTTAAACCAATTTATTACGTAATCATGAAATGCCCATGTTCTAAAAACGAGTAACATTTTTTTTAAATTATAAATCACACAATTTCACATAAAAATATCATAACATAACAAATAAAAAGCTCACGACAGTCATCTACATATAATTAGCTCTCATTTGAGCTATCAAACGTCGTATTCCGTCCAGGATTGCCAAAGATATAGTCCAAAATCTAAAATGCCCAATTGGGAAAAGTGCCGAAATTAAATGCACTACCCTATGTATCTTCTTTTTTACATAAACGTCAACGCTCGTTTTTTTATATTAGGAAACTTTTGGCTACATAATTCATGCACTTAAAATTTATTTCCTATTATAATCTGACCAGAAAAGTAATTAGTATCACTTCAGTTAGGTAGTATAGAAATTAATTAAATCAGTAAAACATAAAATCAAGCATCATACACTTCCACAATTATTTAAATACAATTAAAAAAATTATTCTCCTACATAAACAGGTTTTCGCTTTTCCTTAAAAGCAGTGAGTCCTTCAACACGATCTTTGGTAGGAATAACCTGAAAATAACACAATTGTGAAAAACAATCTAAAAACATAGTATAATAATTATAATTAATGTAGTTTTATTGGTATAAACTTAATAAATTTTAATTATTAACAATTGCAATGACGAAAAAACTTTAACAGTAACGACGAAACTGTTTCGTCGGATTAATCATGACAACCAAAAAAACAACTATATTTCGTCGTCAATACGGCAAAATGAGACATTGTCATTATAAAATACACATGACTATGACTCATTCTGTAGTTTATAGGTTCCTGTTTTAAATTTAAAATGAGTCACAAGCACACATATTTTATACGAACTGTGGCTCGTTTTGCGGTAGTAACGACGATTTGATTAAAATTAACCCCCACGATAAACAATCGCCCCAACTAAAATTGTCCTGAAGTTGGAAAGCCTTATCGTCGTTACTACAGCAAAATGAGCTACAGTTTGTATATAATACACGTGACTGTGACTCATTTTATATTTCAAACACTCCTCCATTTACCAAATAATGAGTCACAGTCACGTGTATTTTATAATGACCGTGGCTCATTTTGCCGAAGCGACGGCGTTATGTGCTAATTAAGCCGACGCATCTCCAGTTACTCAGTATAACTATATTGTAATGTTTAGTGGAAATAATTGCTGGCAAACGCACTTAACCCGTACTCAACCGGTCCAGTTCTAGAACTGTTCGGAACAGGTTCTAGAACTGTTCCGAACAGTTGTAGAACTGTTCGGAACAGTTCTGTTCAGAACAGTGTCAGAACTGTTCAGAACAGTGTCGAACTGTTCAGAACTGTAAGAACAGTGTCGGTGTCTTTACAGTTTGCCCAAATTTGTGAGAAATTCGGCATTTGAAAATGCCAAAGTTGTAC
Source organism: Microlaimidae sp. YZB2_3 (assembly GCA_030248175.1). Classification (NCBI taxonomy): domain Eukaryota; kingdom Metazoa; phylum Nematoda; class Chromadorea; order Desmodorida; family Microlaimidae; species Microlaimidae sp. YZB2_3. Next base: position 33,149 of record JASAMX010032352.1, on the reverse strand, counting down.
TTTGGTGCATTATAAAAGTCACCGAAACATTTTCCAACACTTATCACGTGATTTTATTGTGTATTTCCGTTGTTTTATGTGTTTAAATATCATTTGCGGAGTTTTATTTATTTTTTGATTTTGAGAACTGCAAATCAGTCCTAGAACTGTTCTAGAACTGTTCGGAACAGGTTCTAGAACTGTTCGGAACAGGTTCTAGAACTGTTCCGAACAGTTCTAGAACGCATAGCACAGGGGCATGTAGAGTACCGGTTAAGGCTATTAGTGCAGTATAACACCTTCAGCGACATAAGGAAAATCTTGCATTCACATATATGTATTTATTTAAGGTGGATATAGATATGACTATACTGATTGGCGCTCATCAGCCGTTTTCAAGATATTAAAGAGAGAGTTCGGGAAGCTCCATACAAAATCGACTTTTTTCACTATTTTCACTTTTAATTTTAAGCGTATTTGCGTTTATCTTATGTGTTTTTTTGGTTATCAAATAAAAATATATATTTTTGTGTAGTTTTTAATGTTTATAAAACGTAACTGTAAAGAATTGGCCCATGGTGAGGGGGCCGTAAAATTAACCTATCCAGTAAAAGGTAATAATCCATTTGTGAAGTATAGTTCATGATATTCATGGACAGCCAATGTATGGACGTTTAATTAATAAATAAAAATCAATTTTTTTATCAAAAAGTGTCTTGTTGTTTTTATAAGGTCGCCAAGCAGGCTTTTTTCATCTCAGGCAAAAATGATGGTTTTTTTTAATATTAGAAAACACAAGGTTAAATGAAAATTTTTCATCAAAAAATTTTGCTTGATTTTTAGGTTTTGCTAAGGCTCAGGTTTTGCTGTTTAGACTTAGGTTTAGGCTTCTCTTAGGTTTAGGCTTTTGCTTAGGCTGTCTTTTGTTTAGGCTTAGGCTCAGGCTTAGGCTCAGGCTTAGGCTTAGGTTTCGCTTAGGCTTTGCTTAGGCTTTTGCCTAGGCTTAGGTTTAGGCATAAGTTTTGCTTAGGTTTAGGCTTAGGTTTTGCTTAGGCTTAGGCTTAGAAAAAATCTTTCTAAAGCTATGGTGAAAAATCAGTAAAAATTGCTGTTTTGTAATTGTATGGGGGATTCGGAACTCCTCCTTTAATATCTTAAGAACGGCTATCAACCGCTAATTATCAGGGTGATATTCAGATTCGGCACCATCAATAACATATATTTTTATGTAAAATTTCAATTGCTGCGTTAAACAGAAGTTTAAAATTGATTTTTCAATGTTTATAGAAGTAGGGTGGTTTTCTGTCCATACAGGGATGTCCATGGGATTGCAATAAACTTTAAATTAAAACCAAAAACTGCGGACAAGTCCAAAGTTTAAATGTGTGTCCTTAAAAATCCATAGTTTAAAAAGCTTAAAACCATGGTCAAAAATTGGTAAAAATCGCAATTTTGTATGGGGGATTTTGAACTCACCCTTTAATATCTCGAGAACGGCTATCAAGCGCCAATTATCATGGTGATATTCAGATGCCGCACCATCAATAACATATATTTTTGTGCAAAATTTTAGTGAACGTTGTGGAGGTTTTATACTGCACTTTTACCCACTTAAGTTCTTTAACATCTTTAATTATAGTCTATACAAAAATGATGCGGACTGGCGACAAAACTCGAACTTTGAAATGTTATATATCCATAACGGAGTTTGGAATAAGTGCGGGACATATATGGAAGCATAGCTTAGACTCTTGGCTATCTTTTGAAAAGGTTAGGAAAAAATGTTTTTCGATGACGTCATCACTACAGCCGATGCGGTGAAAAAAACCTGTAGCCGCACTCATAAAGCGCGATTAACCAAGGATTAACCAAAGATTAAGTATGGACGTCTTTTTTTCATGGACAAGGAGAGAATCGGATTAAAAAGCTGATAAAAACTGACTTTAAACGCGGTTTTTGGACTTTTTTTATGTTTTATGACTTTAAAAATATACATACTGTTTTAACTAAAGTATTTTTATATAAATAATTGTCAAATTTTAAGAATATTTGAAAAAAAATTACATACATGATATTATTAATTTTTAATTTCGAAATAAAAAAATAGAATTAAAAAAGGCGAATTTTATTTCAATTTTGCATTGGGTCACATTATTAATTTAAATTGATAAAAATTTAATTCCTCTGTAAGTTTGATTATGTTATAAGTTAACTTATCACTACAAATATTATGACGTTGCAGCTAATTTAACGATTTTCTAAATATACTGACCGATTTAGAGGTAACCTGGGAGGCACTAAGAGTGTTCCAGTTACTAATTACTCGATTAGGGAAACAATATTTTCTTGCATCAATTCTGCTATCATCAACTTGTAGTTTAAATGGATGACCTCGTGTTGGGTTAGTATTAAAAGAAAAAAGGTTTTCTGCAAGGAGGCTAGATTTTCCATTGATTATTTTATATACTTCACATAAATCGGTTTTATTTCTTCTGTCAGAGAGTTTTTCAAGTTTTAGAAAAGCTAAACGATTTTCATAGTTAGTGTAATCAAGACCACAGCATCTAAATAATCTCCTTGTATAATATTTTTGAACCCTCTCTATTAACTTAGAATCTTTTAGTAAATAAGGATTCCAGATTACACTGCCATATTCTAGCAGTGGTCTGATGTAGGATTTATACGCTTGCATTAAATTTTTAACTGATTTAGCAGTAAATGTACGGAAAATAAGTGCAGATCTTTGCAAAGCGCGTTCAGCTATTTTTTGACAATGTTCTGAAAATTTTAAATTATTAGACATATAAATCCCAAGATCCTTAACAGTTGTAGTCTGTTTTAAAATTTGATCATTTACTCTGTAATCATAGCCACAAAAACTGGTTGTTGTCCCAATATGGAAAGTTTCACATTTATCTTCTGCAAGGTTTAGTTGCCAGGTTTTTGACCACTCTGCCACATTTTCAAGATCTTGTTGTAAATTTAAAACTTGCTGATTTGTAGAATCTTTGTTATTAGGAAAATAGTCTGCATAAATTTTTGCGTCATTAGCGAATAATTTAATTTTTGAATTTTTAACACTCTTAAAAATATCATTAATATAAATATAGATCAAGAACAGAAGTGGACCCAAAACTGAACCTTGCGGAACAGAACTGGTTACTTTATAAGAAGAGGAGGTGGAATCATTAATAACAACTTTTAATGTTCTGTTGGTCAAAAAGGCACTAATCCAGTTTAAAAATTTTCCATTAACTCCGTATTTATTAAGTTTGTACAAAAGTTTTTGATGGGAAACAGTGTCAAAAGCCTTGGCAAAATCCAAATATATTACATCTACTGATTTTTTGTTTTTTAGTGCTTTAGTCCAATCATTAATTACTTCTATTAGTTGCGTAACAGTTGAACTTTTATCCTTGAAACCATGTTGAAACCTAGACAATATTATTTTATGGAAAAAGGAATAAAGTTTGTCACGCACTAAGACCTCCATAGTTTTACATGAACAGGAAGTTAATGATATTGGACGGTAGTTTTCTTTTCTATTTTTTAGTTTCTTTTTAAAAATAGGTATGATCAATGCTACAAGCCAATCATTGGGGAGTTTTCCTGTTTCAAAAGATATATTAAAGATTTTTGCTAAGGGTTCAGCAAGTACTTTTGCTAGGCGCTTTAGAAAATAAGCAGGTATGCAATCAGGTGTTTTAGAAAATTTATTTGGTAACTTTTTTAAAGCCCTTAAAACATCTTTAGTTGTGAACTTCATATTATCAAGATTAATTTTAGTTTCTGGTTGAAATGGAGGAAAATTGCCATCATCATTGGTAAAAATGGAACTAAAATATTCAGCAAATATTTCAGCCTTTTCAGAGTCTTCAAATGCAAGAGTGGAATCATTTTTAATTATTGCAGGAATATAACTTCTTGATTTTATTTTTTTATTTACAAATTTATAAAAACTTCCTAAATCACTTTTTTTAAGAATTTGCTCTTCCAGAGAGATTTTGTGATTTTTAACTGCTTCTTCATATTTTTTGATAGTTAACTTATACTCATTTTTAACATCTTTAGATTTTCTTTTATGCCAAAGTCTTAGTTTCTTTTTTTGCAACTTAATAAATATTTTTTATAATTAAATATTTTTTAAATAAAATTTTTTTAACCCTTTAAATTAACCCTTTTGATAATATTGTGCTCTTATTTAAACCTGTTTTATTTTAAAATTTTAATGTATTGTATGTTATTATTTATTATAATAAATAAATAAAATAAACACATTATTATTCAGTGAATACATATTTCGGGGAGAGAATAAAACCCGGGCGAAAAGTCCCGGGCAGCCGGGCGGCCGGGCAATAGCAGGGGATAAAACTCGGGTGGTTTAAAAAAATCGTATTTAAATGTACATTTGACCAGAAATTAAGTTATAAAACTTAAGTTTAGTTGTTTTATTACATTTGGGCCAAATTTTATGGATAAAACTTTTTATTTTAGCGAAATTTAAATAAAAATATTTTTATGGCACTGTGCCAATGGCATCCCAGAGTATAAAACCTGGGCGAAAGTGATCTTTAGAAAGGGTGAGACATCGCAAGGATAAAAGCCGGGCGGTCAATTTTTTTATTTTTTAAAACATTTATTGAACAATATAACACTGCTAAATTAATTGTTTGCGAATTCTTTTTGAGGTTCTAACTTGCTTTTTGTATTTAAAAAAAATTTTTTTAGCAAAAATATTAGATAGTTGGTAGCCAAATTCTTAATACAAACAGGAATAGAAATGCAAAACAAAAACCCAAATGACACAGAAGTAAAATTCAAGGCACCATTAGTAAACGCGCAAATTACAAAAAGTAGCAATAACGCAGTTGCAAATAATTATAGTACGCTAATGGGAGCCATTGAGAGTTCAATTATAATTAATATGGAAGAGCAAAACATTGATAAATTTAACGCTTCTGTGGAGCCTGAAAACTCCAAACGAAATGACGATTCTTCTTCACTGCACTTAGGAATGACTTACTTACCTTGGACAACACTGATCACTATTATTCTTGCCTTATTGGTACCGCTTGGAACTGCCAACCCGGATCCTAGTGGACCCATGATGTATCAAACTTATCAAGGGAGAACCTTATGGACGATACTGTTGTGTTTTCAGTGGCGATGTACACAAAAGGATTCCACAACAGTAGTTTATTTGCTAACAGGAACAGATAAACAACAGCAGTAGCAAATAGCACAAAGCAAAGCAGTAGTATAGTACAGCCAGAGCAGTAATGACAAAGCACAAAGAAAGGCAAATATACACAACAATAATCAGGAGCTAACAGGCTCCATTTATATACCAGCAAAGAATGCTTCCAGAAGTTTCTAGAAAGTTCTTAGCCAATGAGCATTAGGTAATATGACCTCACTTTCCAGAATGTTCTAGAAGGTTCTACATACAATTGTAGGAAAACATTTTACTTAAATAATTTTATCACTGCAGTTTATATCAAAGTATTAGCAGTTTGTAAAATACCTTAACACCTCCCTGCCAGCCTGAGGTTATACCACCGAAGGCGATCAGTCTAATTACAGCAAGTCTTAGTCTTCTGCGTCTGATTTCGTTTGGAGCGGCGAGGGTTGTGACTCCCATATTCATCTCCAGTTGGTAGGCGTGGATTCCTCTTTTTGTTAGCTGCTGGCAGTTCATTATACTCCAAGTCTCTTAGCTCTGGAATTGAAGTGTATGCAGTTTTATTCTTTTGCAAAGGGGCTTCTCTGGGATCCTCATCTTCATGAACTCCAGAGCGAGGTCGGAGTTGTTCCAGGTGTCTGCGCCAAGTTGGACCACAGGGGCAAACCTTGACATTGATGCTTCTTGATCAAAAAACTTTCGTGACCACTGCAGGTACCCAACGTGGATCCTTGTCACGTTTTGGACCACAGTACAAGGCATAGCAAGGTGTTCCTACAGAATAGGACCACATCTTAGCAATCTGCGCTGAAGAATTTTCCTTCATTTGGAACTTTGTGGCCAACTGGGCTTGCTTTCCTTGAGCCAAGTGTGGAGGTGAAGGCAGTAGGACATCAATCTTGCAGCGGATTTGACGTCCATTTAGCAATTCACTGGGTGAAAATCCAGTAGGCAAAGGTGTGCGCCTGTAATGTTGCAAGAATTCTTGCAGTGCCATCCTTGGTGCCAAAGATGATTTCTTTAGAGCCTGCTTGAAAGATTGAACTAGGCGTTCAGCAGCTCCATTTGTAGCAGGGTGATATGGCGCACCTGTTAAGTGTACAATTCCTCGTTCCCTGCACCACTGCTGGAACTCTTCAGATGTGAAGGTAGTAGCATTGTCTGAGACAGTTTTGTAGAAGTTGAATAAAAGTAGCTTTTGTAGAAGTTGAACTTGTCGCATGTATGCAGGGATACTTGGAGTAAGCATCAATCATGACCAGCCAGTTGTTTCCCATGAAATTAACAGCATGGTCAATGTGTAGTCGGCTCCACGGCTTTTCTGGTAGCATCCAGGGGTGAACTGCAGGTTTTGATGGCTTGTTTTGATGTTCTGCACAAGAGGTGCATAGACGACATGCTTCCATGATGTCAGCATCAATTCTTGGCCAGTAGACTGCAGTGCGTGAAAGCTGCTTCATACGCTGCATGCCAAAATGTCCCAAATGAAGCAGCTCCAAGACTTGTTGTTGCAATGACACATGGATTACTACCCGAGACCCATAAAGTAGGCACCCGCTGGCAATGCTTAGGTAACTAGCTATCTTCTTGAAATCCTTCACAGAGCAGCCCTCACTGATAGGCGTGTCCTCATCAGTGTCTTTGTCAGGAGTATTTGTGGAACCTTCATCAGAAGCTAAGTGAGCTGGCCATCCTTCTCTAGTGTACCGCATCACTGTAGACAGGACTGTATCTTTGGATGTTTCTTTAGCCAAGACTCCAGGGTCAGTCGGCTTCAGCTGTAATCCAATGGTCCTGATTGAGCAAACAGTGTCAACATCTACTCCATCCTCCTCCCTGTCAAAGAAGGTGTCTGGTCCACCTGGTAGACGATTTAGAGCATCAGCATTTCCATGGTGAGAAGTTTTTTGGTATTCAATGGAGTATTCATACTGATTCAGGAACAAGGCCCATCTGGCTAATCTGTTAGCAGCCAGAGCAGGTGTACCCTTGTGTGGCCCAAACAGTGCAAGCAGAGGTTTGTGATCGGTAACCAGAATGAAGCGTCTTCCATATAGGAATTGGTGAAATTTCTGTAAGGCGTAAATGATGGCCAGGGCTTCTTTCTGTATTTGGCTGTACCAGCGCTGGGTTTCTGTCAGCCTTTTGATACATTGGCGAGAGGGCGCTCACTGCCATCAGGGTAGCGGTGAAACAATACTGCAGCAATCCCAACTTCTGACGCATCGCAAGCAATCCCAACTTCCAGGGATGGATTAAAGTGAGCAAGCAGGTTCTCACTGCATAGAAGATCCTTCAATTTTGCAAAAGCAGCAAAAGTTGTTTTGCTTCCCAGCGCCATTGTACACCTTTTCTTGTAAGCATGTGCAGTGGCTCAGTGACTGTAGCGAGGTTGGGCAGGAATTTGGCATAGAAATGCACTAAGCCCAGGAAAGATCTGAGACTGGCAACATCAGTGGGAGGAGGCATCTTGAGTACTGCCTCCACTTTGGATCCCTTGGCAATGCCGTGATTTGAGAGGATATGGCCCAAGTATTCCACTGATGGCTGTGCAAAAATGCATTTTTCTAAGCGGCATCTCAGCCCTTTTTCATCCAAGCGCTGTAGTAATCTCCGAAGGTTTTCCAAATGTTCTTGTGGTGTTTTCCACCTACAAGTATGTCATCAAAGTAGACAACCACACCTGGAAGATCGCAGCACATTTGCTCCATTATTTCCTGGAAATAAGCTGGAGCAGAACTAATGCCAAAGGGTAATTGTAATTGAAGCAGCACCCCTCGGTGAGTGCTTAAGGCAAGCTTCTTCTGGCTCACAGGACCAAGTCGAATCTGGTTATAGGCATCGGCCAGATCAATTTTGGTGAAGCAGTATCCTCCTCCCAGTTTGCGCATCAAATCCTCTGGGAGAGGAATTGGTTGACGATGGACCTCCAGTTGAGGATTCACTGTGGCTGAGTAGTCTCCACAGACTCTGATCTTTGGGCGTTGCTCTTTCTTTAATTGAGCTTTGCGAACTGAGACCACTGGAGTGCCACTATCATTGAACTGTGTGGGCTTCCACACACTTTTGGCAATTCCTTCATCATAGGCATGATTGAGGTCCTCCTGAATTACAAAAGGCACTGGTCTTGCCTTGCAAAAGACAGGTTTAGCATCAGGTTTAAATTTGACCTCCAACTCAAAATTCTTTAGGCAACCCAATTCTGGTTTGAAGACATCTGGAAATTCCTTGCATAACTGCTTGCAGGCCTCTTGCAGTGACCTTTCTGCAGTATAATCATGCTTGATCGCATGGACAGTAGTAGTACTGGATCCATTGTATAAAGATTCCAGCATTCCATCAATGGATATTCCCAGTTGGTAAATAGCAATTCTTCCCAGTAGGTTCAGCTTTGGAACTCGGCAAACAATGTAGGAAAGTGGCAGAGTGTTGGTGTGTGTGCCAACACTTGTGTCCAGGACACAGGTTCCAAGAACTGGCATGTAATGCTTTGAGGCAGATTCATAGAGTTCGTTTTGTACTTGTTTCAGCTCTGGCTTTCCCAACTTCTTCCATGTGTCAACAGAGATGAAATTTTCTCCTGCCCCAGTGTCCATTTCCATCTTCACAGGTTGATTATTCAACTGGAAGTCGCAATGTAGCTGAGGAATAGAATGGACCATTTTGTGCACAGACTTGACTCTGTGTGCAGATTTGGCGACCCCAGATTTGTTCTGTGCATTCTTCTTAGAAAGACAGACAGCTTCAATATGCCCCTGTTTCTTGCAATAATTACAAGTAGCAGTTTTGAAGCGGCAGGTATCAGCTTTGTGATTGGCCTTTCCACAGCGAAAACAGGAACCCTGTTTAGTAGGTCCCAAGTGCTGGCTCACAGCTGGTTGCTTAATTCCAGCCATGTTGTTTGTAGCAGTCTTCATGTGCAGTTTTCCAGACAGGATTTTCTTGACAGGTTCTACAACAATTGTAGGAAAACATTTTACTTAAATAATTTTATCACTGTAGTTTATATCAAAGTATTAGCAGTTTGTAAAGTACCTTAACAGATACCCGAGTCGCCGCCCTGCCAGGTAAACATATCTAATTTATCTTGTGAAAAAACCCGAAAAGCTATAATTCAGTTTTATAAGCAAAATTAAAGTATTTACAAAAGTACAGGCTATCATTGTAAGCGCATTTATAAAAAGACTGAAACATTTTCTTGGTTTTTCCACGATAATTTTTTGAAGCGCGATAAAACTAAAAAAATACCTAAAACTAAACTAAAATACTAAAATAATTTTTAAGTGAGGTGGAATGTCACAATATGGTGAAATTAAAAATTTGCGAGGACAGTTCGTTAATCGAAAAGAGAGGACTTTTCCAAACAGATAACCCACTTAATTGGCACTACCCCGGGGGGGACAGATTGCTGTCATTGAAAGCCGTTTGAAACCACTAATTGTTTTTTTATGAAACGTCTGTTTTTAAACGTTTTGGCGAACCCCTTATGGAAAGCCGGGTGGGAGAAGCATCAACTTGTTCCTATCATAAAGAAACCTGCCTCTTACCAGATAAAGCACGTTTAATTTGGGATGTGGACCCAGCTGAAAAATGTCCTTATTTAGTTTTTGCCGACCTCCCTGGAAAAATCACAGGAAGGCATTTTTTATCAGATAATAATATATTGGCACTTACATGGGGAGAAAATCTAGCTACTCATAATGACCCTTGTAACAATAATCAGGTATTTCAATCGGACTAAGAAATTATTTTTTGCATTGTGCGAGTAAGCACAGATACTACTCGCTTTTCTCGTTTTAAAAGGGCAGCAACCAAAAATATTAAAAATAGTTTTTTATGCGAGTAAAACGTTGCGTAAGGGATAAATGGGTCCGCTCAAGAACAAAAACGCACGGGTTAGTAGGAACAGATCAGCTAGCTTTGGAACTACAAGCGCTTTCAGAAGTTATGAATGAAAACTTGCCTACCACTTTCCAGTATGCTTTAGCTGGGCAATGTCAAACTATGCGCCAGATATATGAATTAATAGGCGCGCAAGTTTGTTCTAATCCGACTATGGTGGCGCGCTCTCTTTTAAATAGACGGGACATAATCGCTAATATAGGAGCAAACATAACGGAAGTTTTACCTTGCCAACAGTTAGAACCCTCAAGTATAAAAGATTTACCTATGAACCGCACGTGTTTAAAATTTATCCCACTCAGTTTTAATTGGCATAATCAGGAATGCATAAGAGTAGGGAATGTCCGACTGTGTGTTAAACTGTTGTTCAAATTGTAGGTAGATTATTCCACACTGTTGATTTTTCATCACGTAGAAATAAAAATTTGTGAACGCGAAACTCCTAGATGAAGTTTTTCAACATACTACACTGTCGAATAATTCAAATTAGTAAAAATATTCGATTTTTTAACATATAAATCATTTATACGTCCAATGCAACAAAAAATCTAGAATATTTGACAACATTACGTGAAAAAAAACATCTGTTGAGTATTTTACGTTCACAGATTTTTGCAGTTTGAAGTTTGCAAAATGAAAAATTGTAAGCGCAAAATGCATACAACAAATTTTTCTACATAATACTTTGGAATAATTCAAATTATTCGAGATATTTGATGTTTTAACATGTAAAATAATTTATACCTTGGATACAACGAAAGTGGTGAATATTTGACAATGTCACGTGAAAAAAACATTATCACAGAGTTATACGTATTCAGTTTTTTTGTTTGCAAGAATAGCGATTATCATGTAGAATAATCTACAGTATATGTAGAAAAATTGTCACGTAGATTATTTAACAAATTGTAGATTATTCCACAACGCGTTGTGAATTTATTTACATGATAAAAAATTTACCCGTGGAATAATCTACCTATAATTTGAACAACTGTTTAACACACAGTGGGACATTCTCTACTCTTATGCATTCTTGCCATAGTGAAACTAAATTAGCCTTTCAGGACCAAGCCACCAGTATTATTTATCACGCTAGTCTGCCAAAAGATTGCGACCTTACCACCACCATTCCTATAAGGTTTCCTATTCCTTACCACAACCATTCCAATGTTACTGCATGTAATTGATCAAACTGTTGTAGCCAATTTTGATTTAATCTTAGGAACCGATAATCTAAAAAATTTAGGCCCTTCAACTGTTGATTTTTTTAACCATTCACTTTCCGGTATCATTTTTAGAGCTTTTTGCCTAAGAAAATATTTATCGCAAATATCTAGTTTGTCCTGTAACTCGCACTAAAATTCCAGCACGCTCAGAATGCATATTTTCAGCTTTTTTTCAAGAATTACCGAAAGAACTTGACGATCATGAATGCTTATTCATACCTTTTCAGGAATCTCTAGATGATCGTCGACTTATAGGCACAACTACTTTAATCAAACCTATGGATGGGACAATACCTGGTCGAGTTTTAAATTCTTCAAATCATAATATTTATTTATACCCTCATTCAAAAATAGATACTGTATCAATTCCTCACCAAAACACCATAATCGCTTTTATTCCACCCGCGACTTATGAGATTAGTAAAACAAAAGAAAAAAGAGGTTAGCAAAAACTACATAACCATACCAAAAGTAGATTTGTCCAAAAATGTGCTTAATCAAAAACAACGCGAGCAACTTTTAGCGTTACTTGAACAGTGTTTTAACGTTTTCGCTGCATCAGATTTGGATCTAGGAAAAACCGATGTATTTCAACACAAAATTGATATGGGAGATGCGCCACCTTTTAAAACTCGCCCTTACAGAATACCTTTAGGATTAAGGGATACAGTGCGCGAAGAAGTAGAATGTATGATTTGCTGTGGTGTAATTACAGAAAATAGCAGCCCGTGGTGCTCAGGAGTTGTAGTATTAAGGAAAAAAAGATGGAGGCATTCGTTTCACATGCGATTATAGGAATCTCAATAAGTAAACAAAATCGGATGTTCATCCGTTAAAAAATATTCGCGATATTTTAGATTCTTTACATGGCGCAACATTTTTTTCTTCGTGCGATTTACAAGCCGCTTTCTGGCAGACCTGCCTCCACCCAAATTCTCAAGAAAAAACTGCGTTTGTTGTTCCAGGTTTAGGTCTTTATGGATTTAAGTGCGTCCCATTTGGAATTAAAAATGCTGTTGTATCTTTTTCGCGACTGATGGATATCGTATTAAGTGGTATTCAATGGCAAAGTTGTTTAAGTTATATAGATGATATTTTAATCTTTTCGCCTAATTTTGAAAAAACATCTTAAAGATATTCGCTCAGTTTTTGAAAGATTAACCACGTGTGGTTTAAAATTAAAGCCCTCTAAATGTCCGTTTGGACAAGCGAAAGTTAATTATTTAGATTCAAAGTATATTGCTAAAATGCTTGGCTAACAGGCATAATTTTAAAACGGTTTATTTCAACCAAATAAATAAAACCGACGTTTTGACGCTGCAAAACACAGGTCTTTGTCAAGGGACTAAAACACGAAAAAGACATTAATACTAAAGCCACTGAACATAAAGCTAACAAGCTAAGGTATAAGATTCTTTATAAAAGACCTGCATCCAAAAATAAAATAAAACGCGCCGAAGAAGAAAAAATAAACAACAACAAATAAAAATGTTATAAACATGAAAAAACAGAACAAGAGATTAATTAAAAGAGATTTAGTTATGAGAAATACAAAAACTTTTGTTAAAATACAGAAAACCAATAAACTTTTTGAAATATACAAATAAAAATATGCCAGATAAAACAATACAGTTATTAAAAACACAGTTTCAAACAAAACGTAAGTCTACTCTATAGTTAATATACTAAGTAAAACATTGTACACATTTGGAACTATATTACATATTTCGGTGGGATGAATATTAAGTAATTTCGAACTATTTTTATTAGCTATTATAAAACACGCCTCTTTAAAACACAATCGGTGAAAATTATCATCAGAAGCTAAAAACTTAGAAAACTAAAACTGTGCCCAGTGATTCGACTGTGTAGCGATATTCCTGAGAGAACACTGTCTTTGGAAGTGCTGTTAACAGCACGTCGGTGTTCAGAAAACCAGACCGAAAATCCACGCTGACTACGCCCAATATAAAACGAGTCACACATATCACAACATAATAAGTAAACAATATTATTTCTAGTTAAATTTTCGGACTGAGAGAAATTGGTTAAGTAAATAAATGGGAGCGCAATGTGGGCGGGGAGCGAAAAAAAGTTGAAAAACCGGCGTTATTTAGGATGCGTTTTAAGGAATAAGACGTTTGACCGAAATCAGGCAGAATAATGGAAGGAAGGCCAATTTTTGGTGGAGGCAGTGGACTACAACCACACTTAAGACAGGATAAATCAAAAAACTTGGCAATAAATTCTTTACTATAACCATGCTTATTTACAAAAACGTCATACAAAAAATTAAAAAACTCTTTTTTTAACGAAATTAAATTATTGCAGTATCTCAGGGCACGAAGTTTTAAAGTATTTAGTGTACAAGATAAATATTGGGAACGATGAATATTTTGAAATATACCTATTGGAATGAGTAGGTTTGCGATAAACTTCTACTTCAATTTCGTTATCAGATCGCTTAATAAGACAGTCGAGAAAAGGCAAAGACTTAAAACTTTCAAACTCAGAAGAAAAACGAATCTTTTTGTGCCTAAGAAACTCATGAAACTCAAATAAAAAAGCATTCAACATAGCTTCAGCATTAAAATATGGAACTTTCAAATCAAATAAAATAAAAACATCATGAATATACCTTCAATAAAAAACAGGTCTTAAAACAAGCGGACACACAATATTAATAAACTCTGACTCTAAAGCACCTAAATACAAATCACTAACAGCTACCGAAATAGGATTACCCATGGGCACTCCACAATTTTGGCTTAGCAAAACATTATCAAATTTAAGAAAACTGTTATTTAAAGCACACTTAAATAAATCAACTATAGTAGCTATGGGTACAGATGAAAAAAACGGAACAGATTCGCGCCAAAATCTTTCAGACTTACACAAAATATTAGGTAAACTATTAATAATAAAACTAGTGTCCACATTATCAAACAACGAAACAGCATCAATGCTTGTCATAAAATAACTAGGCTTTATAAAAACATTCCTAAGGTCAGAAATAAAACTAGGAACTGATGAGATTCTATATTCTAATAACTAAACCGAAGGTTTTTAAAACAGTGTCTAACTTTTTAGCAATATTATAAAACATGGAACCATACATGGGCGTTATGACTCTAATAGGAAAATTGGCCTTATGTACTTTGATCAAACCGTACGGGTTAGGAATAATACTTCTATCAAAACTAGGTAAAACAATCATAATAATACTGGCCGATAAAAATGAAGAATTTTTAATTTTCGGTCCAGTTTTCTGAACACCGACGTGCTGTTAACAGCACTTCCAAAGATAGTGGTCTCTCAGGAATATCGCTACGCAGTCGAATCACTGGGCACAGTTTTAGTTTCTCTAAGTTTTTAGCTTCTGATGATAATTTTCGCCGATTGTGTTTTAAAGAGGCGTGTTTTATAATAGCTAATAAAAATAGTTCGAAATTACTTAATATTCATTCCACCGAAATATGTAATATAGTTCCAAATGTGTACAATGTTTTACTTAGTAAATTAACTATAGAGTAGACTTACGTTGTGTTTGAAACTGTGTTTTTAATAACTGTATTGTTTTATCTGACATATTTTTATTCGTATGTTTTCAAAAAGTTTATTGGTTTTTTGTATTTTAACAAAAATTTTTGTATTTCTCATAACTGAATCTCTTTTATTTAATCTCTTGTTCTTTTTTTTCATGTTTATAACATTTTTATTTGTTGTTGTTTATTTTTTCTTCTTCGGCGCGTTTTATTTTATTTTTGGATGCAGGTCTTTTATAAAGAATCTTATACCTTAGCTTGTTAGTTTTATGTTCTGTGGCTTTAGGATTAATGTCTTTTTCTTGTTTTAGTCCTTTGACAAAGACCTGTGTTTTGCAGCGTCGAAACGTGGGTTTTATTTATTTGGTTGAAATAAACCGTTTTAAAATTATGCCTGTTAGCCAAGCATTTCAGCAATATAATTTGAATTATGACACTTCAGGCATCTCTAAAAGATTTCGACAATGTTAATTATTTAGGCTATGTAATTTCAGCACATGGTATAAAAGTTGATCCAAATAAAGTTAAAGCTTTGGAAAAATTACATTCCCCTAAAAATGTAAAAGAATTAAAGTTTTTTTAGGTCTCGCGTGTTATTACAGATCGCATATTAAAGATTTCGCAAAAATAGCAAAACCTTTAACTAAATTATTAAAAAAACAGTATATCTTACAGTTGGGGAAAGGAACAACAAAATGCATTTTCAGAATTGCGCGACGCGTTAGCATCCGCTCTCATTTTAGCTTTTCCGCAACAAAATAAAGAATTTTATTTACACGCTGACAGCAGCGGGTATCAATTCAGGGCTGTGTTATCACAAAAAGATGAACAAAATAAAGAACATATTGTGGCTTGCGCAAGTAGAACCATGAGTTCCTAGGGAACGAAGATGGCATGTCACGGAGTGTGAAGCAGCAGCGCTACATTTTGCAATTAAGGCGTTTGCTCCTTATTTATACCGCGCAAAATGTATATTAGTTAGCGATCACAAAGCATTAAAATGGCTTTTAACAACTCCTCATTTAAAATTAAAATTACAACGATGGGCACTAATGTTACAAGGTGCGGATTTAAAAATAGAATATAAAAAAGGAAACTCACTTACATATGCCGATGCGCTTTCTAGGTTACAAACAGATGGGGAATCGCCCGTTGAAATTAACCCTGACAAACCATTTCCTTTATTCACTTAAGGTTTAGAAGTGTCAGAAATTGAGGCGTGTAAAAACTTTACTAATTCTCAATATAACGATCCGGAATGAGGACTCATAATACAGTATCTTAAAACTCAAGAAATTCCGTCAAACAAAAAAGAAGCTACCGTAATTATACAGCGCGCAAGAGGATTTATGTTATTAGGGTTTTTTTGGAAGGGCAAATAAATCAGGTGGAAAAATACAATGTGTTTGTAAAATTAAGAAAAACACTATGTTATAAAGCCTCTTTTCTCATATACTCCAGTTGTCGATATGGCCTAGTGGTGGAGTCTCGGATTTATATAGTTTTTTTCCGTTTTTTTTGTGGTGTTCAGAGGTGTTTTTGGGTGTGAGTGGTTTAGTGAAAAAAGTGCAAACAAGGTTAAAATAAACACCAATATGAAAGAGGAATAGAACAACCGCAATTAGTAATTCCCGTTTATTTTCGTCAATTAATTTTAGATCAATTACATGATCACATTTTTTCAGAGCATTTTGGAACTTTTAAAACTGAATATAGGATTCGCGAAAAATTTCGGTGGCCGGGACTCCCTCAGGATATTCGTGCGCATATCGCAAAGTGCGAATCTTGTTCAACTAGAAAAATGCCTAATCCTAAACCACGCGCTCCATTAGAACCCTTACCTATAATAAATAAAGCTGGAAGGTTCACCACCGATACTATAGGACCACTAACAATTTCCATATCGGAAAATAAACATTTATTAGTTTTTACTGAAAGTTTAACTCGCTGGATAGAAGCATTTCCTATCCCCGATTTGTTAACCGAAACCGTATGGGCAGTTTTTGCCAAAAATATCATAGCGCGTTATGGAGTTATTGACTCATTATTAACTGATGGTGGTAGGGTAACTGATTAAATTTCGGCCACGCCTTAATTTCGGCCACCAATTTGAGTTGCTAGAAAATCGGCTTATTTTTAAAACACAAAAGAACTAGCACAAAAGTAACTGGATGAATGTTGAATAAAGTGTTTTTGCAAAATATTTTTATTTGTGTTATTCTGCATTATCAACATTTTCATACAAAAAATTATTTTTTTGTGATTTTCTGGATTTTTGATTTGTGTTTAAACTGCATCAAATTTAGAACGAAGCACTTTAAAAATTTTAAAATAGCTTCTATTTAAAGCTCAAAATTGTAAATTTTTATGTTTTGATATTTTGTTTAAAATCACTTGCAATGCGTTTAACTAACTGCGCATTTTAGGATTCCGTTAATTTCGGCCACCTTAAAATTTACATTCAAATTATAGTTTGTTTGAGACATGGTTTGTAGGCAAAAATAAAATGGTCTAATTCTTTATTCCAACGTTTCGATCAAAAACAGATCATCGTCAGGGTCTAAAATATTAACAATGTAAAAACAAGGAATAATCAACAGAACGCGTAGTATTAAAGTATAATATTTAATAAAATTATTCAAAGCTGCAAATAAATAATGTAAAATAAACAGATAAAATAAAATCAATTATAAAGCGTATTTATCAAGTAAAGTCATATAAACACTAGGAACAAGTTTAGACATCTCAAGTGAGTGCGCGTTTAAAAAATTCGGATTATTTCTATTAGCTAAAATATAACAAGCCTCTTTAAAACATAACTTATTAAAATTGTCCTCAAAACAAAGAAACTTACAAAAACTAAAACTGTGCTTAGTATTTCTAGCATGTAATGAAACACCTGATAGAGAAGATGAGTTAGCGGAACTATTTACAGCACGTTTATGTTCTGAAAAACGAGTTATAAAACTTCTTTGGGTTCGGCCCACATAAAAACAATCACAAACATCGCAATTTAAAAGATACACTACATTATTACTGGCCAAATTTTCGGACGGTATGCGCGACTCATTTTGGTAAAACAAAAGCGAACGGATGGATTTAGTGGAACGATAAAATGTTTGAAAACCCACATTGCTAAGAATGCGCTTTAAAACGTAAGAAGTTTTACCAAAAAACGGAAGAATAATAGAAGGTAAAGCGGTTTTAGGAATAGGGGGTGGGGCACAGCCCGATTTAAGACGCGATATATCAAAAAATTTGGCAACCAATTCCTTAGAATAGCCATGTTTATTTACAAAAATGTTAAACAAAAAATCAAACTCATCTTTAAGACAAATTGAGTTAGTGCAGTATCGTAGCGCTCGAAGTTTTAGAGTGTTAAAAGTGCCGGATACATATTGTTTTGGAATGAAAGAGTATTTTGAAATGTACCGGTTAGAATGTGTAGGCTTACGATAAACTTGCACATCAATTTTACTTTCTGATCGTTTGATAAGACAGTCTAAAAATGATAAAGAATTAGCGATCTCAAACTCTACTGTAAAACGAATTTTTGTTAATTTTAAGAAATCGTGAAACTCCTCTAAAAAGGCATTTAACATAGAACTACAATTTAAATAAGGCACCCTATATTCAAACAAAAGAAAAACATCATCAATGTATCTACGATAAAAAATTGGCTTAATAAAAGAAGAACAAACATTGTTAAGAAATTGAGTTTCTAAAATACCTAAATATAAGTCACTAATAGAAACTGAAATTGGACTACCCATAGGCACGCCATAATTTTGAAACAATAAATTATTATTAAACTTTAAAAAACTACTGTTTAAAATGCACTGAAATAATTGAACAATCGTTGAAACACTAGCAGACTTAAAAAATGAAACATTTTCACGCCAAAAACGCTCAGAATTAGTTAAAACTTTTGGCAATTCATTAAGCATAAAACCAGTATCAACATTATCAAACAAGCTAACTACATCTATACTTACCATAAAATAACTAGGCTGAATCACAATATTTCTAAGCTCGCTAATAAAACAAGAAATGGATGATATTCTATATTCTAAAAACTGAACTGATGGTTTTAAAACTAAATCTAACTTTTTAGCAATGTTATAAAACATAGAACCATACATAGGGGTGATTATTCTAACAGGATTATCAGGTTTGTGAACTTTTATAAGACCGTAAGGATTGGGTAAAACACTTCTGTCAAAACTTGGAAGCACGCTCATAATAATTGAGGAACATAAAAAAGACGAAAGAACAGATTTGATATCAGAATACGCGCCTTTAATTTTGTTTTTTGTTGTTTTTGAAAAAAGGTTGGGATTGGAAAAATGAGATGATAATTTTGAATTATAAGTTTGCTTTTGTAAGACCACTGTTTTAGACCCTTTGTCGGCGGAAACAAATATCAAATCTTCTTCTTTTGCCTTTTCTTTTAATTCAGATACAACGGTTTGAATTTTCTGATAAACAGCGCTTGACACATTATTACACACGGAGCTACGCATCAAACAGGATGAAACTTGCGCGCGTACACTATCGATAGGAACATGTGAATCAACAGTTTTGTCTATTTTTACTAATGCATTTTCTACAGCACTGATAGTGTCAAGAATAGGTACATTTTTTGGTGGCAGACAGAATTTCGGACCACATGCTAAAACGTCTAACTGTGCCTCAGTAAAACTACTCGAAGTGTTATTTACAACAATTGAATTCCTAAATTGTTTGTCCGGCCAAATACTTTCGTTATTGTAGAAACACCCATATTTCTGTGAGTAAAGTTTTTTAAACTTATGGTTCAAATTAAGTTGAGATTCTTTAAAACTGCAAAAATAACGATTTTTTGCCAAAAGTAAAATAGTTGATAAAATGTTTTGATCCGGAATATTTTTGAAATAAAGCAAAGAGTTTGTGAGCGATTTTTTGATAAAAGTTTCGGAAGTAAAACTGTCTTGAACTGCAGTCTTTAAAATTTTAAGTTTTAAAACAGAAATGCATTTCTTAGTGTTAGGACCAGCCTGGCGATTATAATAGTTAAAAATATGATCAACAAAATTAGGAATAACCGAATGGGTTTTGCAGCATTGAAGAAATTTTATTCTGGATCTAATACGCGCCAATTTGTCATTCCAACGCAATACAGTGTTAAAGGAATAAACCGCTTCTTTCCCATAGCGGATTCTTAGATATTCACGAAATCTTTTAGGGTTGCCTTGTGAGTCGTAATTTAAATTATAGTTTGTTTGAGACATGGTTTGTAGGCAAAAATAAAATGGTCTAATTCTTTATTCCAACGTTTCGATCTAAAACATATCATCGTCAGGGTCTAAAATATTAACAATGTAAAAACAAGGAATAATCAACAGAACGCGTAGTATTAAAGTATAATATTTAATAAAATTGTTCAAAGCTGCAAATAAATAATGTAAAATAAACAGATAAAATAAAACCAATTATAAAGCGTATTTATCAAGTAAAGTCATATAAACACTAGGAACAAATTTAGACATCTCAAGTGAGTGCGCGTTTAAAAAATTCGGATTATTTCTATTAGCTAAAATATAACAAGCCTCTTTAAAACATAACTTATTAAAATTGTCCTCAAAACAAAGAAACTTACAAAAACTAAAACTGTGCTTAGTATTTCTAGCATGTAATGAAACACCTGATAGAGAAGATGAGTTAGCGGAACTATTTACAGCACGTTTATGTTCTGAAAAACGAGTTATAAAACTTCTTTGGGTTCGGCCCACATAAAAACAATCACAAACATCGCAATTTAAAAGATACACTACATTATTACTGGCCAAATTTTCGGACGGTATGCGCGACTCATTTTGGTAAAACAAAAGCGAACGGATGGATTTAGTGGAACGATAAAATGTTTGAAAACCCACATTGCTAAGAATGCGCTTTAAAACGTAAGAAGTTTTACCAAAAAACGGAAGAATAATAGAAGGTAAAGCGGTTTTAGGAATAGGGGGTGGGGCACAGCCCGATTTAAGACGCGATATATCAAAAAATTTGGCAACCAATTCCTTAGAATAGCCATGTTTATTTACAAAAATGTTAAACAAAAAATCAAACTCATCTTTAAGACAAATTGAGTTAGTGCAGTATCGTAGCGCTCGAAGTTTTAGAGTGTTAAAAGTGCCGGATACATATTGTTTTGGAATGAAAGAGTATTTTGAAATGTACCGGTTAGAATGTGTAGGCTTACAATAAACTTGCACATCAATTTTACTTTCTGATCGTTTGAGAAGACAGTCTAAAAATGATAAAGAATTAGCGATCTCAAACTCTACTGTAAAACGATTTTTTGTTAATTTTAAGAAATCATGAAACTCCTCTAAAAAGGCATTTAACATAGAACTACAATTTAAATAAGGCACCCTATATTCAAACAAAAGAAAAACATCAGCAATGTATCTACGATAAAAAATTGGCTTAATAAAAGAAGAACAAACATTGTTAAGGAATTGAGTTTCTAAAATACCTAAATATACGTCACTAATAGAAACTGAAATTAGACTACCCATAGGCACGCCATAATATTGAAACAATAAATTATTATTAAACTTTAAAAAACTACTGTTTAAAATGCACTGAAATAATTGAACAACCGTTGAAACACTAGCGGACCTAAAAAAAAACATTTTCACGCCAAAAACGCTCAGAATTAGTTAAAACTTTTGGCGATTCATTAAGCATAAAACCAGTATCTACATTATCAAACAAGCTAA
This sequence comes from Microlaimidae sp. YZB2_3, assembly GCA_030248175.1. Taxonomy (NCBI): domain Eukaryota; kingdom Metazoa; phylum Nematoda; class Chromadorea; order Desmodorida; family Microlaimidae; species Microlaimidae sp. YZB2_3. The sequence continues at coordinate 11,554 of JASAMX010032352.1, read as the reverse complement.
CTACATCTATACTTACCATAAAATAACTAGGCTGAATCACAATATTTCTAAGCTCGCTAATAAACCAAGAAATGGATGATATTCTATATTCTAAAATCTGAACTGATGGTTTTAAAACTAAATCTAACTTTTTAGCAATGTTATAAAACATAGACCCTTACATAGGAGTGATTATTCTAACAGGATTATCAGGTTTGTGAACTTTTATAAGACCGTAAGGATTGGGTAAAACACTTCTGTCAAAACTTGGAAGCACGCTCATAATAATTGAGGAACATAAAAAAAGACGAAAGAACAGATTTGATATCAGAATACGCGCCTTTAATTTTGTTTTTTGTTGTTTTTGAAAAAAGGTTGGGATTGGAAAAATGTCTCAAACAAACTATAATTTAAATTACGACTCACAAGGCAACCCTAAAAGATTTCGTGAATAAAATGTTATATCATTGTCGTTTACCTTGGGAAATTGCAAAAGAAAATCTGCAAAAAGCACAAGTTTCGCAACAGACTTATTATGACAACAAAAGCACGCTGGAAGAATATAAAATAGGAGACCTGGTATATCTCCACTGTCCAAGGCACCCATATTGGACACGCTCAGTTGCTCAAAGTGCTAACGCTCCTAGAAATACAGGAAATCAAAGCTGTAATTTTATTTCGTCTTCAGTGTAAACCCTTATACTGTAATTCTTTACGCTTTATTGCAGTCAGTTTTTAAGTTTTCTTTGCCAAATTTCAAGCGCAGTTTTTTTATTAACCGCAAGTTTCAAATTTCCTTTCGTCGGTTTTAATTTTCACGTCGCGTTAATTAATTATTTAACCTTTGAACTTTAATTTTATCGCTCGCGGTCGCAGTATCTCTCACCACGATGTCTGCTAATCACGCTAATTCTAATGGCACACACGAAAATCAAGTAAGTTTTTTGTTTTTTTTCCCTAAACAAAATTTAAATTGATTTATTAAAATTAACTATTATTAAAAAAAATATTACAGTTTGTTGTTTCTTAGTTTGCTTACAACATTTTTTTTAAATACGCGGTGTGTGTTTATAAAATTCTTCAGCTTTTTCAGCCAATTTTGGTTTTTTTTAAAAAAACACAAGTTCAATTTGATGGCGTATAATTGCTGCCATTGTCACTTTTCACACCGTTAACTTTTTGATGGCGTATAATTGTTGCCATTGTCACTTTTTACACCGTTAACTTAAAATTTTTTTTACAGAAAATTTTTACCGTTTCGCATTACAAAACAAAACAAAAAAAAGAAACGGCGCAATTTTATTATCTCTATTTTAATTTTCGCGTAGACCTCTTGCACTACTCCTTTAATATATTTTCGTTCTAAAATAAATATCTGTCTTCTTTTCTTTTATTTGTTTACACCCTTAGCTATTTGTCCCATTTTTGGTACTTTTAAGTTTTATTTTGTAAAAATCCTTATTAATTTAATTATAATATAACCTTATAATTTTAAAATTATTTACTTTTTTTCACTCTCTTTAAAAGTAATTATAAAAACGGTATAGTAAGCGCCTTAAGTAATATTGCAAAACTAATATTTTTTGTTTTTATTAGATTACAATTACATCGAATTATTTGCCTTGCTTTAGTGTATACGCGTTTTTAGTAATATTTGTGTCGCAGAAATATATATAAAACTTGATTCTTAAGTTGTTTAATTTTCGCAACGCTTATTTGTTTGTCACAATAAATTGCATAATTATGTAGTATCTATATGTAAACTTCGTACTTAGGGGGATATTCAGGACATATACATAAATTTTTATATATATATGGGTTAATAATATATCGTTTTTGGTAATTATTATTTTTTTAAATTTCTAATTTAGTTTGGCGCCAGGTCACAAATCCTCCCCTTAGAGTATTTGGTATAAGCGCATAAAATTTGTTTTAGTAAGCAATATATGATATTTTATTTATTTATTTCTTCTTAATTATTTTTAATATTAATATAATTGTATTATAAACAGGAGGTGAACTACACTCTGCTGGTTGGAGGACCCAATGCTTCGCTTTGCGCAGAAGGCGGGCAAGGTGTGGCCGTGATTAGTGAGCCGAGTGAGCAGCACAGTTATATTCGCGCGGCGGAGGATTGTCAAAAGCTTCTGGAAGCGCATTGTCAAAAACTTATGGAAGCGCTGGATATGGTGCATGATACCAACCTGAAAAAACGCGTCGACCGTGGTTTGGCCCCCGCATTGCTTAATTCGCTATTCTGTGTGCCCATCGACTCTGATTCACGTTCAACAGCTTCTGCGCCTCGGAGCTTTGATCTTTGTCTGAAGAAAACTGCGCAGGAGGCGTATTTTACGCCTCCAAATAAAGAGTCGGACAGTTCGCAACAGGAGGTTCACGATTTGCCAGCGATGGAGGAGCCTCTAGAACAGCCAAGCGCGTCTGATGCCGCTGATGTCGCCCTCTTGCCTGATACCGCTGCTGTGGTACTTCCGCCTGCTGCTGTCCCTGCGGCAATCCCACCAGCTGCAGCTGCTGCGGCGGTCATAACACCTGCTGCTGCCGCAGCGGCCATTCCGCCATCGCCAGATTACTTGGAGCCGCGACCCTTCAAAGAAAACCTTCCGCAGGTTCTAATGGTCTCCAAAGTTCGCCGTGGATTTATTGAAGTGACGGACTCTCATGGCGCCATTTTTGAATTAAATGAGGACACTCGCTTTGAAGGTGTTTCACTGAGATTAACGCCAAATACAGTGGACGCCTTTTTCACAAAAGGAGAGCGCATCGTTTGTTACGTGACAGCGCCTTCAGAAGACTCCTCTGGGAAAGTTAGGAGTCTCCTGAACTTTTAGGATGAAACTCGCCGAATGTTCCAGTGAGGAACATGCGTCCAGTATAGTGAACACAAACCCATAAAAATAGGGTATATTGCGAATCAGAAGCGTGATGGTTTTTTCTATGACTTTGTATATGGACTCTTAGCAGCGCCTGACTTTTCTGTCGCTGAAAAAATGGGCGCAACTGTCTTTACGCGGGTGTATCGCGCCCCAGGAAGGAATTGGATTGTCGCAGAAGCCAGTTTTTCTGCTATTTAGAAAGTGGAAGAAGTGGAAATTATTCCACAGACACCAGTAACGGTGTTTTTTGCAAAACTAGCCGATTTCAACAGGGATACCGTCTTAATCACTTTGAACGCATTGGGGAAGTTTGACCCTGAATTTTACCAGAGTTCGCGTGATCAGCGAATCGCAAAGTACGCCGGGCGCTGGTATCACGCTATTTTAACTCCTACTCTCTAAAAAGTGGCCCTAAAAAATTCGTTGAAAAAAAAGTCGTAAATCACATTTTGATTAAATTAACGAAATAAGTAGGTTAGAAAAGTGTTGCTATAATATTAGTTGATTGAACGAAAAAATTCGTAAAATTAACTTCGTAAAAGAAAAATCTCGTTGAAATTGATAATTGCTCTTTACATATTAAACAAACAGTTTTGTCTTGTGCGGCGGTTTTTTATTTTATAATTAGGTTTACCACTAGCTTTGTTATTTGTTTTACTATTTATATAAATATATTCTATGAAAATAATCAAATCCTACGTGTAACTGAATTCAAATTCTTTGAATCTTCATTTTTTTTGTTTTATGTTTATTATTAACAAAAATAGTTGTTTTAAAACAAAAAAATAAGGTTCGGCCAAAATAATCCGACTATTTTTAAAGTTTTAATATTTACCACGGGACGTTTCCTTTGATTTTGTTCTAAATATAGCAAACTTGTAAGGATATTTTGTTGGAAATATTGGAGATTCTTCGCTATTGTTAAAAAAATTACTTTGCAAAGAAAAAACTCCAAAGGCGCTGATGATTTCTATGGAATTAAGATGGCAGAAATTGCTTGTGTGTGCACTGACTTTAAATCCTTAGTTTGAAGTGTCTAAAGTTTTCTGCTAGGGATTTTAAGTTTTTGCAACACTTTATTTATTTTTTTTAAAGTGTGAAATCTGCACTTTTGTTTACAAAACAAATTAAGGAAGGACAGACTGAGGTAAGAAATTTGATGTCTTTTAATTAAAACAATCTTATATTTGAAAAGTAATAATAAATCACTTTTTTCTTCACCCTTAAAATGGTTAGATAAGAATAAATATGGAGAAATGTTTGGCCGAAGAAGGACTTTTCTTCTCGCCTTCGCGCTGAAACTAAAATAAAAGTAAAATTTGTAGAGTTAAAACTATTGTTTTGAATTTTTAATTTATTATGCTTGTTAAGTATTATAAATTCTTGCTTCGTGTAAACCTATTTTATGCATCCTTTAACCGGAGTTTTATAGGAAAAATTATATTGTAAGACGGGAGTTTCACTAATTTTTTAATAGGTCCCTGAAAAATAAAAAAAATCGTGAAAGTTACTAATTAAGTGAGCGGATCCTTTTCCGTTAAAAAATTTGTAGAAACTTACTAATTTCTACGTTATATTAACTTTTAAGAGAGTAATTATGGGGGAGGTCGCAAGTGGCGCGTCGCCACAATTTTAGTCGAAGCTTAGAAAAGAAATCACAATATTCACTTAATTATTAATTGTTTCACTTATAAAACGAAAATTTTTAATAACTATATTTTTTTACTTGCATGTGTATTTATTACATTCGCTTATAAAGAATATGTGTTTTTTTAATCAATTATTGTTATTTGTTGCGCATATAAAATATATATAACTTTTGAATCGCTTTGTGTCGTGCGCCTCAAGAAAAAAATTAGCACGTTAAAATTGTGGCTTTTATTATTATTATTTTTTTGTTGTTCACTTGTTTGTTTTGGCGCCTACTATACAGTGATTTTTTTAATTTCTTTGGCAAACGTGCTTTGAGGATGAAACTTTTAAATAAAGGGGGAAATATGTAAGGGGCAGAAATAGCGCCTGCTCATCAGCGCATAATATTTAATAAATAAATTGTAAGTGCAGTCAAACCTACTTTTACTCACCTACAATATCACTTTTCGTCTAACTTTTCCCGGTATAAAAATGGGTTTAAAACAGTTCAAAATTATTATAAATCAGTCTCTTCGAACTAAGGTTCGGCTATTGATAAGTAAAGAATTAAACGCTACGTCTGTCGCAAAAGTGTAATTCTCAGTAATTTGAATTCGCTTCAGTATTGTTTAATAAATAAAACTTTTTGTGTGTCGCCGATAACTCTACCTTCGCTACCATCCTGGGGCGCCAAGTAGGGGAACTCCGCTCCCTACATTTGGTGACCCCAGAGTGACCGCCTATTCCCCAATCCCTAAAAATTTCAAGTATTAATTTTCAAAAGCACCATTAACGCATCAAACCATATGAATTTAAAAGGAAACAAAACAGTCAAATTTGTTATTGCAGTCGTAGTTCACAAAAATTATATTTGTTCAAAATCATATGTCAACATTAAAATAGACAAAATTACGGAGAATGAAAAAGACACGACCGTTTGCAAATCAAATAGTATTATTAGTTTTTATCAGCTAATTATTACTAAAAGCTAAAAATGTATTTTTAAGCACTAGTTCATTTATAGGATATTTTATTAGGTACTTAAAACTTATTTGTTGAAAAAACAGTTTTTTACAGTAAAAAACAGTTTTTTACAGTAAAAAACAGTTTTTTACAGTAAATAAAACGACAAATAATCAAAAAAAGTAGTTAGAACAGAAGATTGTAAAATTAAAACAGTAAAACGCTAAATAATAATAAACAACAGTATTTAAAACATTAAGGTCGTAAAATTAAAAGAAACAGGAAAACTGCTAATCAATGATAAGACAGCTTGTTACCTACCAATTTGTTCTTCAGCTTTTTAAAACATTATGATTTTTACCACTTTTTTTTTGGAAACCGCTGATTAAACAATTATATTAAAACAATTTTGAGTTTTTTTTTATTTTTAACCAAATTCTCAATTTTTTAGTACACTTGACCCACACCCCGAGAATTTACAACCCCTTTAATTTTAACCCCACTCCCCCTGGAGAAAACTTTTATAATATACTTATTTTTATTCTAAACTTTCTTTTTTAGCATAAAATTTACTTTGAAAAAATTTGAACAGTTGTTGTTTTTGAACACATATTTTTTTAAATAATAGTTTAATCACTTTTTAATGTTCAAAATTGAGATCGCTAGGTCGAAATTGACCTATAAAGATGTTTTTTAGCCATTTATGTTTATGTTTTTTTATAAAGATGTTTTTTAAATGGAATTCTTAAATTGATATTTGGGACACGTTTAGTACTTGCACGTGCACCACCTATTTTTGGCAAGTACAATTTATACTGTTAAGAAAAAAAATTTATTAAGCAACAAAACAAATTGAAAACTACGTTTTAACAAAGCTAAACGTCTGGAGAATTTAAAAATATCTAAAAAATAATAGTTTAAATCATTATTATTATAACCTAATTTTAGAACACTGCATTTATTAAAAGCTACCGATAGTTGCCAAGATTTTCATCACTCACAAAACTTACGCAGGCATGATTTAAAATTGTCCTAATTTTCTTTTTAAATGAGCAATATAACTTTGTATCATCAGTGTTATGTATTTTGTAATTGCAATATAAAATGTAGTAGGCGAATAAAAAAACAACAGTTTACCAGCTAACAAGATTGTAATTATTAGCATTACAAAAACATAAGCACGCTATTCATTGTAACATAAGCCCGCTCTTCATTGTAAATTGTAACATTTATAAAAACCAATTAGGCCTATAAGAAACGTGGAGCTTTCAGTGAATAATCAATAGCTTTCAACTCCAACATTAGTAAAACTTCTATGGAAAAGAAAGCTAGTTTTTCATAAACTCTTAACTAGGTAAATACACCAAACCCTCCCCTATAAAATTATCATTTTTCCAAGAGAATTGCAATCTGGTGAATTCCTAATCCTAATTGGGTAATGACGACTGATGTCCTAAACGCAAGGTTCAGCCTTAGGACTTGCGGCAGCATCAGAAACTGCCTTCGGCTGATTTCTTTGATCAGCAGGACCATTATCTTCAGTTAAAACCTTTGATATTGTTAAAACAATTTTAGGTGGTTGCTGTGCTGAAGTAACTTTTAAATCCACAGATTTTTGAAAGGAAAAATTGCAGTCTTCCACATTGTGTCTTCTTTTCATGTGATCAGCATGACCTTGTATAATTTTATTTCCTTCAATACAAAAACAATTACTTAGTGGACCTTTTACAGCCACAACTGAGCCTTTTTGCCATTTTGTCTAAACCTCTGTGGTCAATTCCTCAGACGTAGTCTCCAGCCTGGTATTGACGTGGTTTTAATTTTCTTTCATAGTAGGACTTCTGTTTGTCTGCTGTTTTTCCACTTTTATAGTCAGGTTAGGTTTCAACAAGACTCGCTTTGTTTTGGCATCATCTTTAGCAAAAGCTCAGCTGGGGAAATTTCAGTTACTGAATGTGGTGTGATTCTGTAAAGTAAGCAAAAAGTTAGATAAGTGATGTTCCCAATCGGCTCCTTCTTCCTTGTGAAGCTTTTTAAAAATCTGTTTAAAAATCTGCACAATTCTTTCGACTTCTCCATTTGATTTTCGGTGATAAGGAGTGTTTAACAGGTATTACCTCAGGCCAGTTTGAATGTGCATCGACTGCTATGAGCCACAGATTTTTTCTTTTTTCAAAGAAAAGTCCAGCATAATCAATATGTAATTGTTGACACAAATTTGCAGTATAATCCCAGACATGAAGCGAAGCTTGGGGTTCATTTCTGCTGGAACTTTGGCAGATATCGCAGGACTTGTCCAATTTTTCATTTTCTGAATCCGTGTGCGGTCACCAGACATGTGATAGAGCAAGGCTTTTCGTTCTCACAATTCCTGCGGGGAGAACTTTAAGTCATACTAACTTTGGAATAATAACGGGAGCTTCCCACATTAAAATTCCATCCATGAATGCAAGTTTATGCCTGTTTAAATAATATGGCCGTAACTCAAAATCTTTTGAATTTTCTTGACACTACCAAGTTTTTAGTTGATAAAGCACCTTACTCAGAATTTTTTCAGATCTGATGGCACGCTGGAGGTGTTTGCAATAATTATAAAGTCACTTATTAGGTTTTTATGAGAGAGAGAGAGAGAGAGAGAGAGAGAGAGAGAGAGAGAGAGAGAGAGAGAGAGAGAGAGAGAGAGAGAGAGAGAGAGAGAGAGAGAGAGAGAGAGAGAGAGAGAGAGAGAGAGAGAGAGAGAGAGAGAGAGAGAGAGAGAGAGAGAGAGAGAGAGAGAGAGAGAGAGAGAGAGAGAGAGAGAGAGAGAGAGAGAGAGAGAGAGAGAGAGAGAGAGAGAGAGAGAGAGAGAGAGAGAGAGAGAGAGAGAGAGAGAGAGAGAGAGAGAGAGAGAGAGAGAGAGAGAGAGAGAGAGAGAGAGAGAGAGAGAGAGAGAGAGAGAGAGAGAGAGAGAGAGAGAGAGAGAGAGAGAGAGAGAGAGAGAGAATCTGTATTTTTGTGATCTTCTTATCGCTTTTAACAGATGTCATATCTGTATTGAATTAAAACCATGCATGGCCCAACGCTGCATTTTTCTAGCAACTACGCCATTTAACTTTTTTTTGAACCAAAAATGTACTCTAAGGGTTTGTGATCCGCGATTAATTTAAATTTTTTACCCCAGAGATACTGTCAGAATTTTTTAATGCCATAAATTATGCTAAGACCTTCTTTTCAATTTGACTATAGTTTTTCTCAAATTGATTTAACTTCTTTGAAGCACAGGCTACCATTTTCTCAGTTTTATCTGGATAGATATAATAAAGAACAGCCCCAATACCCACAGAACTAGCGTCGCAGACCAAAACCAATGGGTCATAGTGAGCTAAACAGTCCAAGGAAACCAAAGCGGCTTCGACATTTCTTTCAACATTGAAAGCAGTATTTTTTTTTTGATCGTTTCCAAGTGACGTCTTTCTTTAGAAGATCACTTAATTGGTCAGTTTTGTTTTTTAATGCAGAACAAATTTAGCAAAATAGTTCCCTAAACCCAAAAAGAGCAAAGATCATACACTTTTTGGGTTGTTTGATTTTTATAATTGCTTCGACCTTTTTAGTAAAAGGTTACAATCCATTTTTATTTACAATATGACCCTTAGCAAAATAGTTTACTAAGCCCAAAAAAGAGCAAAGATCTGTCACTTTTTTGGGTTGTGTGATTTTTATAATTGCTTTAACCTTTTTAGTAGAAGGTTTCAGTCCATCTTTTCTTACAATATGACCCAAGTATTCAATGTTGTCTTTGATAAAACTGCAATTTTTTTCTATTATTAAAACTATTTCCTTCTAAGCGCTGGAGAACATTTCGGTTAGATGACTTTTTCCAAAACACCAGATCTCTAAGGACGATCTAATTCTTAACTACTTTCCGTTTCATAGCAAAAGGCAGTGGACGTGCTTTGAAAATTCTTGTTGTGGCACCTTCTTTTACATAAAACTTGGCTTTTAATTTATTGCAGATGCAGATTTCTTCTTTAAACAATTTTAAAAATTGCTTAAGTACAGAATATAAAGCAAAGCTTGAAATAACTTTGTGGATTTGCTCTTAATCCAGCTTGAAGATTTGTAACCACTGACGTCCAAACAAGTTTTAACCATAAGGAACGTGATGATTAACGATTATCTTTTTCACAGAGATGACATGCAGGAGATGAACTCCGTTTAATGAATTTTCTGCTTTGCAATTTAAATGTCCTCAGAAAAATCAGAGTTAGGGTTTCGCATAGCTTTAAAGTTTTGATCAGCAGCTTCTCCAGCTTCAGCCAAAGCCAGAGTCTGCTCAAGTGTGTGCTCCTCAGCCAGCAGTTTTTTCTGCATAGCCTCGTTTTTAATGCCAAAAATAAGTTGGTGCTGGATATGAAATTTAATTTATGCTTCTCCCCACCCAGTGGACAGAGAGACGGCACAAGTCAGCATAAAATTCGCGAGTAGACTCATTTTTTTGCTAATTTCCTCAGGTGAATTCAAAACGTTCAGCAGGGCTCATGCTAGGGCTTGTAAAATGAATCCATTTTCCTGTTTTTAACCTATAAAAAAAGAAACAAATAGTGGCTTTAAAACGTTGGAATAAAGTTTTATTAGTGTCAAAGCCTAAAAACTGTATTACTATATTTAAGAAATGGAACTCCAAAAACTAGGAAAAAACTTATATTTAGAAAAAAACAAATGTCGGTAGCATTTATGAAACAGCAAACTAACGCTTCAAACCATATATATTTTTAGTCAACACTGCATCCTGCTGGATAGTTTTTATCATACTTCCAAACCAAAACTTTTTCTCAGATAAAAAGGATTTAGAACAAATTTAGGACAAACTCTGCGTTTGTTTTTAGGGATGGTGGAACGGGGTAGTTGCGTCTGTTTTAGGGTTGGCGGCAGGCAGGGCTTTTTTGCAAAAATAGTTAAAACTATAAAAAATTATTTAGAAAAATCTAAATATCGTTATGTAATTAATTATTGTAATAAAAAATTAATAACAAAAAAGATATCCATTTTCAATAAAAAACTTATTATAAAGGCCACAAAAGATACAAAAATTTCAGTTGCAACAACAGGTTTATTGAAAAATAACCCACGGTCTCCGGTTTAGGACAAGGTTTTGATTAGTGTAACCACAACCAGTGCTAGAACGGACTCTAAAAACGAAACTAAAATATGAAAATTTAAAAAATATTTGTGTTTTAGGCCAGAAATTAAATATTTGTATTATTATACATTTATTTTTATTTAAAAAATATATAAATGTCAAACCGAATCAAACTTTTAGTTTCGATTTTAATGTTTTTTTTGTGAAAATATTACCCCCGCCCCCAATAGCTCACAAAGCATTTGCATCACAATATCTCCTGTGGTTCAGGAGATATAGCCCCCCTTCCCCAAAAAATTACGTTTTTTTTTCATAATTCTGTCTTTGAACCATTGCTCAATTAAATAAAAAAAATTAAACTACAAAATATGCACTCAAACAAAACGGGTACTTTTTAATTAATTTTTATACATTTGTTGTAACGATAAGTGCAGCACTTGTCAAAATATTGTGTTTCCAGTACAAAGAACCACTGAGTTTGTTGCTTAAAAAACAAAGATTGGTAAATGATTGGTAAACTTAATCCTAATTTCAGCAGAACATTTTATACCCAAAATTATCTTGCGTGCGGACAGAAAACAATTTACTATGATTTATTTTCACTTTTTTCTCATTTAAAATGTTTTAATAAAGCATTCTCAACAACTTTATTATAAAGATAATTCCTCACAAAGTAATAAAAATAAAAAGTAAAAGCACTTTAAAACAAAAAGTTAGAACTCCTTCCATTTTTATCATTATAACTTTGAAATTAGCTATCAAACCAGTTCAAACCTTGTCTTAAAACCGGCGAGCGTGGCTTTTTTCAATTAAAATCTGTTGTAATTCTTTTTTTCTCTATTAAAATTTTTGATGTCTTTACTATTTTTCTTAGATTTCTATACTCTGTACAAAAATGATGCGGACTGGCGACAAAACTCGAACTTTGAAATGTTATATATCCATAACGGAGTTTAGAATATGT
>JASAMX010032349.1:0-12728 GCA_030248175.1 Microlaimidae sp. YZB2_3 | reverse complement strand
CAGTAAAAGGTATTAATCTATTTGTGAGTAGTTCATAATATTGATTGACAGCAAATGTATGGACATTTTTTTTTAAAAAGTGTCTGGTCTCTTGTTTTTAAGGTTGCCTAGCAAGCAGGGTTTCTTCAAGTCAGGCAAAATGATGATGTTTTTTTTAAATTAAAATATTTAAAACACAACGTCAAATAAAAATTTATCATGAAAAAATTTTGGTTATTAGTGCAGTATAACACCTCCAGCGAGATAAAAAAAATCTTGCATTCAACTATGTGTATTTATTTAAGACAAATATGGATATGACTATGGCGATTGGCGCTCATCAGCCGTTTTCAAGGTATTAAAGAGAGAGTCCTGGCCTGGAAGCTCCTAACAAAATCTACTTTTTTCACTGTTTTCACTTTTAATTTTAAGCGTATTTGCGTTTATATTGTGTTTTTTTTGTTATCAAATAAAAATATATACTTTTGTGCAGTTTTTAATGTTTTTTAAACGTAACTGTGAAGGATAGGATCGGTAAAGTAAAATAAACCTATCCAGTAAAAGGTATTAATCCATTTGTTAAGTAGGTCATGATATTGATGGATAATAATTAAAAATGAAATTTTTTTCAAAAAGTGGCTTGTTGTTTTGTGTGATCGGCAAGCAAGCAGGGTTTTTTCATCTCAGGCAAAAGTAATAATAGTTTTTTTAAATATTTGAAAACACAACGTTAAATGAAAATTTATCATGAAAAAATTTTGCTTGATTATTAGGTTTTGCTTAGGCTCAGGTTTTGCTGTTTAGGCTTGCTTAGGTTTAGGTTTCTCTTTGGTTTGATTTAGGGTTTTGCCTAGGCTTAGGTTTAGGCTTAGGCTTACGTAGGCTTAGGCTTAGGTTTTGCTTGGGCTTAGGGTTAGGTTTTGCTTAGGCTTAGAAAAAATCTTTTTAAAGCTATGACTGATGGTCAAAAATCGGTACAAATCGCAGTTTTAAAATTGTATGGGGGATTTTGAACTCCTCCTTTAATATCTCGAGAACGGCTATCAAACGCCAATTATCAGGGTGATATTCAGATTCGACACCATCAATAACATATGTTTTTATGCAAAATTTCAATTACTGCATTAAATAAAATTTTAAAATTGATTTTTTCAATGTTTATAGAAATAGGGTATTTTTTTTTTTTTTTTTTTTTTTTTTTTTTTTTTTTTTTTTTTTTTTTTTTTTTTTTTTTTTTTTTTTTTTTTGTTTTTTTTTTTTTTTCTCCTTTTTTTTTATATCTATATTTTAATTTTTTTTTTCGTTTTCCCCCTTTTCTGTCCATACTGGGATCTCCATGGGTTTGCAATAAACTTTAAATTAAAACAAAAAACTGCGGACAAGTCCAAAGTTTAAATGTGTGTCTTTAAAAATCCATACTTAATATTTAAAAAAAAACTTGGTAAAACCATGGTAAAAAATTGGTAAAAATCGTAATTTTGTATGGGGGATTTTGAATGAACTCCCCCTTTAATATCTCGTGAACGGCTATCAAACGCCAATTATCATGGTGATGTTCAGATGCGGCACCTTCAATAACGTATATTTTTGTGCAAAATTTTAGTGAACGTTGTGGAGGTATTATACTGCACTTTTACCATAAATTTTTTTGTTTGATTTTAGGTATTGCGGCTATGAACTTTAGATATTTTGCTCATCGTTTATTGTTAAAACAACATTGCCTTTTTTATATCATTAAAAAATTTTTTTATATTATGTGGAGGGTTTTTTGTTCTTCTAGTATTGGGTGGAGATTCTTCTATTATATCACCTTGGTAGGGAGTTAAAACGATTTTTTAAATGCAACGCGTTTAAAATGCAGCGGTCAAATGCTCAGCGGGCTAATGCGCGGCGTTTGGTTTAGACAAAATCAGACACTTAAGCCGAGATTCACTGATTCACAAAGCGGGGTATACCTGGGACGGGGGGCATTCTTCAAGTATAACCCATTTAAGTGGTCACCGGAAAGATGGATTGTTTAAAACTGTTATTTTTCAAGTAAATTATCGTGATAAAACTCACAAATAACATTTATCGTGGACTTTAGACCTTAATTTCCCTAAGCAACCTAAGCAAAACCTTAAAATCAAGCTAAATTTTAATGTTTTGTTTGATTTTCAGGTTTTGCTTAGGTTGCTTAGGAAAACGGCAAGCACTAAAAGACACCTACTACACCTACTACATCGACGGACCTAAGCAACCTAAGCAAAACCTCAAAATCAAACAAAACATTAAATTTAGCTTGATTTTAAGGTTTTGCTTAGGTTGCTTAGGAAATTTTTAGTAACAAGAGAGGCTTTCACCCATACATGGGCACGGGGGGGGGGGTTGGGGGGGGTTAACCCCCAAATTCTGAGAAGTGGGGTTAACCCCCCCCCACTCAGAAGTGGGGGGGGGGAGGAGAAAAGTTACCCCCCCCCAATTTGGAAAAATGAAGAAAAAAATGTCTTTAAAATGACTTCTAACTGCCTCCAAACTTAAGTTTTAGGTCAAAATGAATGGTTTAAGCAATAAAAAGGTCAAAAATGCAATAAAAAGGGCTTTTTGACCTAAAATTAGTGTTTTTAACCTATTTTTCCTTCAAAATTGAAAAACGATATGGGTAAAATCGCTCCCAGAAAAAAACGATATGGGTATTTTTCGTTTCTCGATTTTAACCCCCCCCCCCCTAATTTGGGGTTTAACCCCCCCCCACTCCGGACCAACTTGCCCATGTATGCTTTCACCCCTCGATCGGTCCGCCGGTGTAGTAGGTGAAGTAGGTGTCTTTTAGTGCTTGCTAGGAAAACTAAGGCCTATAGTCCAGGATTCAGGTTGTTTATGAGTTTTATCATGATAATTATTTTTAAATTTTATTACTTTGTCTAAGATTTATTTAAAAAATAATTTTAATTAAATGGGTTATTTTTGAAAAATAACGGTTTTAAAGAAGTAATTCGTCCATGTTTAAAGTAGCCCATCCTGTATTTTCTTTCGGGTGACCACTTAAATGGGTTATACTTGAAGAATGCCGGACGGGGTACCTCAGGGGTTCACAAGTATGTCTTTTCCTGGGTTACTGTGGGTACAAGTCCCATACGATACGTGTACCAATTATTGATTTGAATGATCAAAAAGCTTCCTTACCCACTGCTACTCGTGGTGGAAATGTCAACAATGGATCTTCCAGAGGAATCAATGTTGCAAAGGACAGATACCTTTCTCCCAACTCATCTTTTTGATGACCGTGTTTTTGGACTGGGATCAAACCAATGCCAGCTTTGCTGATCCGGTCGTTACTGCTGCTGGCTTCAGGAATACATCCAAACCCAGGTCCCTAGACCTGTTTGGTGTGTAATTCTAACATCAATTGGAATTGTGCCTCTGTTTTGTGTTTTATCTGCAACAGGTGGTGCCATTTCAGCAAAACTGGAAAGAACTGCAGTGGACTTAAAGCGACAATGGAATGAAGAAGCAATTATGCTTGTTTGTCTGGCAAACCGCTCAACACTCCTACAACATCTGCAACATCTACTGGCATCTTAAGTCTACTTGGCCCATGGCTCCAGGTCTGCTGCATCCAGCCTAAACATCTTACAGTTTAACTGCAACAGGATAAGCAAAAAGGTCCAAGAAATCCTGGATTTCATGGTCTCCCATACCAAGAGATCCAAAAGCCCAATAACACCTGGGTACACACCCTTGAGGAAAGACAGAGAAAAGAACAAAGGTGGCTGTATTGCATTTCTAGTCCACAGCATCCATTTCACTGAGATTAGAGTTAACATCCAGGATAAGCACTTGGAGATACAGAAAATCTGCATAGGCGCTGACAGTTCCATACTGGAGCTTACCAATGTCTGCCTGCCCCCTGGTAGCAGCTGTAAAGCTACATATTAGCCATCTCTTATGCCTTTGCTCAACAACACCACAGAATCCTTAATCCTTGGAGCAGGCCTATGTACTGCCCCCTGGGGTTTTATTGGGGGGAAATTCCAAAACAGGGGGCATGGGGTTGCAACTTTTTTGAAACAGTGGGGGGGCAAGCAGGGGAAAAAGAAAAAAAAAGAGAAAAAAAAAAGAGAAAAGAGAAAAAAGGGACAAATAAATGAAAACAAGGTAAAAATAGGTCTAAAATGGCTTAAAATACATTAAAATTAGCTAAAAGCTGTGAAAAAATTCGCGATGATGGCGTCATCATACGTCAAAAATGGCGTCATAAATTTAGGGTACCTTTTCATTTTTTGGCGCGGGGCGGGGGGGGGGAATAAAACAGGGGGCATGCATTTCCAGACCGTGCAAAGGTCTGCTTGGCGACTTCAATGCCCAAGACGCATTATGGCATTCCACCCTTGTTGATTGTTGTGGAGAACAATTTGCTGAGGAAATTGGTTCCTCCAATTTTGGAGTCCTTAACAAAGACACTCTGACTCATGTCCTTATAAATTTTTTAATATTTGATATAAATTTTAAATTCAACTTTTATATTAAATGGTTTTTACAAACAAGATTTTTTTATTTATAAAATTTAATTTTTTAAAAAAGTATATGTAATAAAGGTACCTCATTTTGTTTCTCAAGGTTTTTTTTTCTGTTTGGTTGGTTATCCAAAATTCTTGTTTCTTCTTCATATTCCTGGATATTGCTTAGGCGCTGGATTTCTTCCTCAGCCGTTTCCATTTTTGCCATATTGAATCAATTAAAAATAAATAAATGGGTCATTTCACGTCAAATGACACATAATTTTTTGAAAAATTTGCCCTTAGGTCATCGATTTGGCTGAAAATTGGTATGCAAGTGGGACTATATGAGAAAACATCCCACACAAATTTTTAGCCCTAGAGACCCTATGGAACCCAAGATCCTTCAAAGTTTGGAGTTTTACCCCAATTTCGGGAAAACGTCTGAACTTTAAAGCCTTGTAGCAGTGTATATAATTTATATTAACCCCATGTTATATATATATCATTTTAAACCTAAAAATGTGATAATTATTATAAAAGTAATAAAAATATATGGTCTGGGGACAAAATTTTTACTTATAATGCAAAACAAACTTAAAATCAAAATAGCAAAAAACACGCCACCTTCAATTTTGACAAAAATTACACTATATATAGAGGTAACGTTTGAGAAGCTTCATGCAAAAAATCAGCGTGGTTTCTTTGAGTTTAGTCAATTTACAAGCATTTTAATTTCTCCGGTTCAGCAGTTCTTTGACAAAATACAGAAAAATTTGAAAAAAATTTTAAAAATTAAATAAAACAATGTTATGTTGATACAAATTAGAGTAACATAACACTTCAAAAGATGAAACATTATAATGCTACAATGATCACATATTCTGTGTAATAAATTATAGTTTGGTAATAATAAAAGTAGGTGTGATTAAGTTCTGAAGTTTTAGGGTTTGAGTTGTAAACTTAATGGCTGGATTATTATTTATAACAGCCACATAATAAAACTGATTGGTACTGTTTCCTGGTACTAGCTTGGAAATGTAAGTTTAAAAAAAGATACAGCAATATTATTTATTTATGTGAATGTTTCCAAAAAAATTCTAATTTTTAACGGAAATTCAGTAGGTGTAGGAAGAGTTTGTTTGTATAAAAATGTGAAATTTTAACTTCAAATAATTTAAAATTTAAAAATATAGCCAAAATACTTTTTATTTTTTCCCAGTGCTTTAATGTTCTACAAAATCTTACTTTGATTTTAAAGTTATTACCCATGTTTTGCATTTTTTTTTTCAGAAAAATCAAAGAAAATATAATATGAGAGAAAAATATTTAGGATAAAATAAAATACATTGATAGAAAAGTTAAAAAGGAAGCACAGGTAATAAGTTAAAAAACTAGAGTTCAATGCAATTTAAGATAAAATGGAATGAATATTAACAAAAAATTAAATAATAAGACAGCAAGCTAAATAAAAGTAAAAAAAATAACAAGCAAAGGCATTAATTTTTGTAAAAAAATTAGTTTTGTTGAAACATTAAGACATCAGGAATATAGAAATTAGTACTTGCTGTGTGTATTATTTTAATAATTGTTTAAAAGTATATAAATTTTTGTGCATAATAATATAAAATAAAAATTTATTGTATAAAGAAATGAGTCTTCAAAAATAACAATACAAGTTTACTGTAAAAAATCTTTAAAAATAAAAAATATGAAGGAGTGCTGGTAATTAGTTTCAGTAAAAATTAGATTATAAAAAAACATGAAGATTATGTGGCAAATAGTGTCAAAGAGAACAAAAAAAATTAGGTAAGAAAAAAAAGCTAAAAAAATTGAAAAACATGGGTAATAACTTTAAAATCAAAGTAAGATTTTGTAGAACATTAAGGCACTGGGAAAAAATAAAAGTATTTTGGCTATATTTTTAAATTTTAAATTATTTGAAGTTAAAATTTTACATTTTTATGCAAACAAACTTCCTTATAAAAAATATCAAGGGAAATTTACAGCAGATGGATTCTAAATTAAGTAAAGAAAATTTGAAAAGACAAGCAATCAGTTCTTAAAAAATTAGATATCATTGAAGAATCAAACAATAAGATAATGCGGCAAATAAGGACAAAGAAAGTGAATCAAAAGTAAAGAAAATTTATCCAACCACTTACTGAATTTCAGTTAAAAATTAGAATTTTTTGGAAACATTAACATACTAGGAATAAATAGTATTGCTGTATTTTTTTTAAAATTCACATTTCCAAGCTAGTACCAGGAAGCAGTACAAAAAGTTTTATTATTATGTGGCTGTTATAAATAATAATCCAACGATTAAGTTTACAACTCAAACCCTAAAACTTAGGAAGTCAATCACACCTACTTTGATTATTACACAGAATATGTGATATTTGTAGCATTATAATGTTTCTGATCTTTTAAAGTGTTATGTTACCCTAGTTTGCATCAACATAACATTTTTTATTTAATTTTTAAAGAATTTGTCAAATTTTTCTGTATTTTGTCGAAAAAAACTGCTAAATCAGAGAAACTAAAATGCTTGTAAATTGACTAAACTCAAAGAAACCACGCTGATTTTTTGCATGAAGCTTCTCAAACGTTACCTCTATATATAGTGTAATTTTTGTCAAAATTAAAGGTGACGTGTTTTTTGCTATTTTGATTTTAAGTTTGTTTTGCATTATAAGTAAAAATTTTGTCCTCAGACCATATATTTTTATTACTTTTATAATAAATATCCCATTTTTAGCTTTAAAATGATATATATAACATGGGGTTAATATAAATATTTACACTGCTACAAGGCTTTAAAGTTCAGACATTTTCCGGAAACCGGGGTAAAACTCTAAACTTTGAAGGGTCATATCCTGGGTTCCATAGGGTCTCCAGGGCTAAAAATTTGTGTAAGATGTTTTCTCATATAGTCCCACTGGCATACCAGTTTTCAGCCAAATCGATGACCTAAGGGCAAATTTTTCAAATATTATGTCATTGATTTGACGTGAAATGACCCTAATATTAGTTTTTTTACACAAACGATATAGGGTAGTGCATTTAATTTTGGCACTTTTTTGTTTTTCCAATGTAACTTTTCACTGTATGGCCCGATTTTCATGTTTGATAGCTCATTTTGAAGCTTCCACGATACTGCATAGCGTCACAAAAGTTTCACTGTACAAATATAGTTTTTGTTACTTAATTAAATCAGTTTTTAAAAAATGGAAAATTGCCAAAATTAAATGTGTGCATTTAATTTCGGCACTTTACAAACAATAGATTGTTTCTCAGTCAAAAAATCATCATTTTCAAAAATTTAAAAGCCTATCATTATTTCCAAACAGTTTTCTTAAATTTAAGCCTCTACTTGTTGTTTAACGTGTAACTAGCAAAAAGTTACAGCTAAAATGCCAAATGGTATCAAAATGAGCAAAATTTGGGAAAAAATTGCATTTAATTTCGGCACTTTTTAAAAGGACCCCCTTAATCAAGTTTAAGTGCAGTGCTATGACCTCTACACATTTCAACGTTGTCTTTTAACTATTTATAACTACAATTTAACACCCGACCATTTAATTCAACCCGTTTTTACCTACAGCAATATGTGTGCCGAAATTACACTATTTTATTTTATAACGATTGCTCACCACAGACGCAACGTAGAACCATGGGGACTAAAAATTCGGAAAATAGACTAAATTTTACCAGGACAGTTTAATTTTTAAACCAATTTATTGCGTAATCATGTAATGCCCATGTTCTAAAAACGAGCAACAATTTTATTTTTTATAAATCACACAATTTCACATGAAAATATCATAACATAACAAATAAAAACTTCACGACAGTCATCTACATATAATTAGCTCTCATTTGAGCTATCAAACGTCGTATTCTATCCGAAATTACCAAAGATATAGTCCAAAATCAAAAATGCCCAATTTGGAAAAGTGCCAAAATTAAATGCAATACCCTATCAAAATTCGTTATATGTGATAAATTTTACATTTACATTTTTGATAATTTTGAAAAAAATTTTTGGCACTCGTGTTTGCCCCCCCCCCCCCACCGAGCCCCCGGGGAGCCAACCCCCAAAAAAAATTTTAGGTCAAAAATAAGGAATAAAAATTGGCGGACATTTAATATATAACAATATGATCAATATCGTACACACTTTCAGCAGGAAGCAAACCAAAATAAATAATTCGGAGTGTATTAGTGTGGCAAAAATTCGCAAAAACCGCGCGCGTTCAACGCATTATAAAAAAAATTTGAGCGAGCCCATTTTGCTCAAACTTTCAAAAAAAAAAAACTCAGAAAAATATTTTTTAACAGCATACCAAGCGGCGTTTCTTATCTTGTACTAATAAAAAAGTTTTGTTTTTTTTTGGACCAGGTTTTTTCACTGTATCGGCTGTAATGGTAATGATGACGTCATCAAAAACAGTTTTTCCTAATCTTTTTAAAAGATAACCAAGAGTCTAGGCTATGCTCCCATATATGTCCCGCACATATTCTAACCTCCGTTATGGACATAGGTGGGCAACCCTCAGGGGTGTCCGGCAAGACCCAAATTTTGAAGGGGGGTTTACCCAATATTTCCGCGTTGCCTTAAAATGGGCTTAAAACGCGTAAAAAACGTAAAACAAGCTTATAAATGCTTTAAAACTGTGTAAAATTAAAACAAGACCTTATTGCAACTTATAAATTATATTTTTTAATTCATTTGATAATAATGTGTTTATATATTCTTATAATTAGATTAGAAATCATAGTTTTTTTTTAATAATTACGTAATAATAGAATAGTAATATTATTGTCTTGATTATAAAGTCAAGTATCACAAACTTTTTAATCCATAATCTTATATTTAATTAAAGATTATATACATACATGGACGTAGCCAGGGGGGTCTAGGTGTTCTAGACTGGACCCCCCCTTTTGGGTCGGCAAAAGGAAAAATTTGGGGTTAGACCCCCCTTTTGGGTCGCCAAGGATAAAAATTTGGGGGGTCTAGAACGACCATTTTTTAAAAATTTTCTCGCGCTTCGCTTAGCGCTCCATTAATTATATAGTCTCCACTTGCAAATTTGTATTACTTTGTTTTGTAATCTTGGTATTACCACGCTAGACCCACCCCATTCTTAATGTTTTAATTGGTCTCCACTTCCAAATTTGTGTTACTTTGTTTTTTAATCTTGATACGCGGAAAATTTTTTTAACTCTTTTATAACGCTTAGTGTTTGGACCCCCTGGACCCACCCCTTTCGGGAATTTTGTTCAGGGTTGGACCCCCCTTTCCAAAATCTTGGCTAACACCTATGTATACACACATATATGTATATATATATATATATATATATATATATATATATATATATATATATATATATATATATATATATATATATACAGTGGCGTAGCCAGGATTTCATTTCGGGGGGGGGGCCTGGGGAGAGAAAAAGGGCCACAAAAACGGCGCGCAGTGCCGCCGCCTGCGCGGCGTTGCGGCGCCAGCAAATAATGCACTAAAAACTGCTTAAAAATCGTCTCCTGGTGTTTGCGTGAACATACATTTTACTTTTGTTTTTTTTACCTAATTTCTGCACAATTATGTCTAATCTTCAAAATTATCAGGCGATGAAATTGTATATAACACAAATATCTATTTTCTGATGTCTTTAAATTTTGCGAATGAGTATGGTGTAAGTTATAATAACGAAAAATATTACTGATAATATTAATTTTACTGTAAATATATAAATCTGACCTTCCCGCGTAGCGGGAAAAATTTTTATTGCCACGCTTCACCATGTGGGGAGGTGGAAGGCGTACAAACTCACAACTCACAAGTGTAAAAACCGTTGTTAAGGGGTTTAAAACAGCCATTATCAAGCCTACATATCTTATAATATATGAGTTTTAACATCTATATAGTATTGCCATTCAATATTATATCTGAGACAAAGGCATGCCTTAGCTATGTATTGAATGGTACAATCCATCGAAATTAAAAAAAGCTAACATAATGATTAATGTACACGTCCTGCAAAGCATAAAAAATTTCAGTTTCTTTGGGTATTTTTATGCTTTTGGAACGCATCAGAAATGTTTCTGAATTTATATATAAAGAAAAAAATTTTTCTCCCAAAATTCTAAAAACGTAAGGGTCTCCCCTTGCGAAAATATCCGGCTTCGCCGGATTTCGGGTGGTGAAGCAGCCGCCCCCCCCTGCCCCCTTGGCTACGCCACTGTATATATATAAAAATTATATACATATATATATATATATATATATATATATAAAGATTATATACATAATGTAATAAAGTAGATTAGTAATAAGTACATAAAGTTTATTAAATGAAAAAAAACAAACACATTTTAAATGTCATTTTTCTCATTTTATGACATATAAGCTGTCACAATTCCATTTTTTTTAAGTATAAGAAGATTAAAAAAATTTTCTCCGGGAGGCGAATTTGGGGAAGGGTGTCCCCGGGTACCCCAAATTTAGAGGGGGGTGTCAGCAAAATCCGAACTTCGGGGGGGGGGGGGGGTTATAACCCCCAATCCCCCCATAGATGAACACGGCCAAAAAGCTAGGGGGGGTGTTTACCCCGGGTAAATGAAATTTCAAAATCTAGGGGGGTCAAACCCTCCCTAGATTTCTAGGGGGGGTCGACCCGGGGTGGAAGATTTTGAAACCTAGAGGGGGGTCAGGTGCATACATGGGCACGGGGGGGTTGGGGGGGTTAACCCCCCCCCCCAAATTCTGAGAAGGGGAGTCTAACCCCCCCCCCACTCAGAAGTGGGGGGGGAAGTTAACCTCCCCCCCCCCAATTTTGGAAAAATGAAGAAAAAAATGTCTTTAAAATGACTTCTAACTGCCTCCAAACTGAAGTTTTGAGGTCAAAATGAATGTTTTAAGCAATAAAAAGCTCAAAAATGCTATAAAAAGGGCTTTTTGACCTAAAATTAGCGTTTTTTACCTATTTTTGCTTCAAAATCGAAAAACGATATGGGTAAAATGCACTCCAGAAAAAAAACGATATGGGTATTTTGCGTTTCTCGGATTTTAACCCCCCTAATTTGGGGTTTAACCCCCTCCCACTCCGGACCAACTTGCCCATGTATGGTCAGGTGGGGTCCAATTTCCGAAACAAAATACTTTTAAACCATTAAATGTTTAATAATAGTTTTTTTATAAGATAATACTACATTTTATTGAATAAAAAGCGATATTTAGGTATAGAAAGGGTGTAAAAACATGAATTTGTATTAAAAATTCACGTTTTTGGAAGGAAATTTAGTATAAAAAACGTACTTAAAATTTTCTCGAGAGGGGAGGGGGGTGGTCAGATTTCAAAATCTAGAGGGGGGTCAGGGGTAAGGGAAAATTCGAAAATTTGGGGGAAGGTGGGGGGGGGGGGGGGGGTGGGGTGGGGGGGGGGGGGGGGGGGGGGGGGGGGGGGGGGGGGGGGGGGGGGGGCCGTGGGGGGGGGGGCCCCCCTCACCCCCTCGGTGACTATGGGGGGGCCCCTGGATGGATTTTTCTAGGGGGGGGGCCCAAAATTTCGAGGCTAGGGGGAGTGGACCCCACCCTACCCATCCTTGTTCATCTATGATCCCCCCTGCCCACCTATCGTTATGGATAACATTTTAAAGTTCGAGTTTTGTCGCCAATCTGCATCATTTTTGTATAGACATGAGAATTTCTGGAAATGAATTTCTAAAATATCCTGTTTTTAGTACTGGAGCTCCAAATTTTATGGGGGTATCCAGTCTAATAGCAAATTTATGGGAAAAGGAGGTACCGGCAGTTTCGTTATTTTTTGTGTCTTGGGGGTATATCGATTCAAACCTCTATCCACCTATGCTATGATATTATAAAGGTACCATAGGTACTAAAATTTAACGTGAAAAATTTTAAGGTTTGAAGAAATAGAGAAAGAATTTCATGCAAAGTTGTCAAAATCAGGCTTCAAAAGAATAGAATAAACCCTATCCATTATCGCCATTTTCCCCAACTCACACATCTCTATTGTAAAAAGTTTATTATAATTTTGTTTAGCCTAACAAAGGACATGACCGGACGCGAGGATATCTATAGGGCTGCGGCCATTCGTGCTCTCTGCAGAATCACAGATGTAATTAAAATTTATTTCTTATAATTTAAACTTGACTCCAAGATATTTATATCACTTTTAAATACTGTTTTTATACTAAATTTAGCAATACGTAACTGAACGAAGAACATAA
>JASAMX010032347.1:0-16472 GCA_030248175.1 Microlaimidae sp. YZB2_3 | reverse complement strand
CGAAAGTTATCAAGTGACTTTTCTGTCTACATATTTTTAGTTTGGTTTTGCGATTTCTTTCGTTTTTGCAATTATTAACGTAAAAATGAATTGTTACTTTGTTTGCCAAATTTTTTTTAAATACTGTTTTGTGAAGAAACCGTGGTTAGAAATAACAAAGGTTGGTATTAACCATATAATCCCAACTATTTTTGATAAGTTTTATCCGAATGTTGTTTTTTTAGATTTTTAATAAAAGAGATTGGATTTGAGCAAAAATTAACAAATCCGTATTAAAATCAAGATTTTGACTTAAATTTTATTCATATTATTTTGAAAACGCGGTTGAATGCAAAAAAATAACAAGATATATTAAATCCTTTGTGTATTTTTAACAATAATACTGATAATTTGTTTTAACCAGCATAGCGTATCGCCTGTTCCAAATTTTTATGGCCTACCACCGCTATTTGACCCTTTGGATTTTTTTTGTCCAAAAAGCGCTGCGAATATGCAGAAGGTATTTAGCACCACTGCTGCTCAGTGTTAAGCTTAGCACCGATCGCCAGCAGGACGCGAAGTTTAGCACTGAGCAGGATTGACGCAATATACCTTCTGCGGGTTCGGAGCGGAAATAGTCTCAAAGTGTTGTAGAAGTCTGTAGAAGTGTCATCTTTAAAGTATATTTTTTTTATTTTAATCTATTTTTTTACAGTTTTAAATAATTTGAACAAAAAACAACATCAATGTATTTTCTGTAAATTTTTATATCAATCTTTTAAGCGACAAATGTGAAGCACATGGCACTATGAAACGATATTAAAAAAATAGTGTTTTATAATTAAGTAGTGTAATCTTAAATTAATGAAATTTCATGTTACAAAAACCATTAAATATATTTCAAAAAAGTTAAAAATAAAAAACTAACAGTGTTCAATGGGAACTTAGGTTTTTTAGATTTTTTCCGCATTCTATGGTGCGAAAAAAATAACATGAAAAAGAGTAACATTTTTCTGCATAGGAAATATTTTCACTAATAACTGCTGTATAGTTTATAATTTTGCTAATAATTGTTGTATAGTTTATAATTTTGAAGGGTTTAAAAAATTTTTGTTGCAATTCAGTTTTTAATATCAATTATTTCAACTAATTTATCAAAATTATCATTATTCAATTTATTGTGGAATTCCTGCGTTTTTAACATTCATATTAAATTTTTATACAAACAGTGCGGTATTTTGCGGGAACTTATATGCCAAAAATAGCGATTTTTAATACTTAAAAAAACTGTCCAGAAAGACCTTAAAGCACAACCACCAATATAATATATGGTTCTTTAGTACCACAAATGGTATATACGTGTATATTTTTTTACTTTTAGAAGGAGTGTTACCACCTTTGCCTCCTGGTATGACTATTGTTGATTTGTGGGAGATGGAAATGGCAGGAAAAATACTTCCCAGATACCATACAAACGAATGCCGCTGGTACAATCTATTTAAAAACAAGTAAAACATTGCCCAAATGCATTATATTTAATATAATTATAATCAGCCTCCAATAAATTCTTATTTGTTTATAAAAATAAAACAAATAAATTTTTAAAATAATTGACAAATAAATTCTTATTTGTTTATAAAAATATATTTTACTGTTATTCTATTATTCAGATCTCCACCTTGTTTGCTCCCCAAAGTCTATGCCGCTAACGAAATCGACAATATTGAAAGACCTACAGCGTCTGAAAAAGTCGAATCAGGGGCAATACTGATGGAAGATTTTTCAGAACGAGGTAGTTTTTTATTGCTCACCTATTTGTTATACTTTTATGTTTTACTAACTCTTTTTTCCCTTATATTATAAAGCTTACTGTCGCCTGCGTAAATCTGAGCAATTATGCCAATTCTAAGAAATCTGTGATGTTATTCATAAATAATAAGAAAAACGAAGGTCTAAAATTACGCTTTCTTGCGTAACACCTGAGGTGACAGAAATAAAACAAGCTATTTTATTTTCGATTGATACAAATGCCTTCTAAATTAAATAAATACTAATCCATGCTAATAATTAATGATTAATTCCATATCCCTTAAATTTAATTCATAATTTTTAATGCGAAACACTGTCGAAAACTTTTTTATAATCAATATACACACAATCGATTAAATTTTTTTACTATCTCGAGCTAAAGTCCAATCATTTAGCGTTTTTAATAAATGCAGACCAGTTGAGCGTTTTAATAAAAAAACCGTACTGCTTGTCACTTAAACGCTTGTGTTTACGTAGGTATTCTTATATTGGAATACATATGATTGCCTTCATAAGCTTACAAACTTTACAGGTTAATGATATCGGCTTGTAAGTAGGTATTACTATTGCATCACGCCACGGGTTCGGAACAGTACTACACATAATGCTTAGTTCAAAAATTACGCTAATATACTGAAGCCATTGTTTATTAATTGTTTTTGATGTTTATTAATAAAAAAATACTAGTAACTTTTTTAGTACTGTAAAATTTATGGACCTACCTAGCATAACAAAATTTTAGGTCCGCAGTCTCGCCACGAAATCAAAATTTGTTATGAATAAATATTTTTCACCCAATTTTGTTTAAAATCAGAGATTTAACAACAATAATAAAACAATTTTAAGTATTTTTACTAAAGTTTTGCTATTGTTTAAAGCTATTTTTTTTTGCTTAACAAAGGTTTTTTATATGTAAATTTCTAGGGTTATTAAAAAAACAATCATCTTGTAATGCTTTAATCTAATACAAAAAAGCCACTAAACCTGTTCAAATAAATGTTTTATTATTTGTAATGCTTCCAGTTTCAAAATTATTAGAATGAAATGCACTTAATCTGAGAGGAATTTTGTTTTGTGGTATTACCACCGACCCATTTGCATGCTAATTAGGTTCATGAATCTGAGCTAGCTGAAGAGTTATTTAAGATTTTGTTATTTCAGCATACACCACCAACAAAGGTTGATTGTGTAATGGTTTAACCTTTCATAGGTGATGCGAAAGTGCCATGAGGTGCTATTTAACATTGCGGTTCTGTGCAAACTATAATTAGAGAGCGTAGATAACATTTGCAATTCACTTTCATCATTATCTTCTTCTTTGCAGACAACATGGTTGTTCTTCTTTCTTTCTTTTTCTTCATATTATTCCAACGCCCATATCTAAAAATCATTATTTCTCCTTCCTTATTAATTGATCAGAAATAAAAAGATGGGATAATTGGAAAGGGCAGAGAATTGCGCAACGTTTGTGGGAACCACTTAAGAATGAAAAACAATTAAAGAAGTTTTTTATCTGTCTTTCGACATTTGCTTGAAAATATTAATGGTACACGTCGGACGGTCACAGGTCGGAAAACTCTGCGGCGATGTATTTTGTCATAATTAAACAATGTAAATTTTCAATTGATTTATTATCATCTTCTTATTGTGTTTCCATTTATGCATATTATAGCTATTTTAAAAAAAAACTTGAAACATGAAGTTTGATAAACGCGGAAAATTAATCAGCCGAAATTGCCTAAATTCACCAAAATGTTAATTTATTTTTTGTTTTCTTAGTTATAATATTATTACCAATAAAACATTATTAGAATTTTATATCGTTCTATGGTTGAGACTTAAGGTTTTGAAGCTTAATTTGTAAGATTCAGCTTAAAAAGTGGTAGTCTAGAATAATAACGATAATGTTCTATCTTCATCTAAAAATGGTCTAAAAATATACAGTGGTATATTTTGTAAGAACCTGCACACACCAGATGCTACTTTACTACAGTTCCCATGCATTTACCTAGGACTAGTCCACACCTTCTTTGTCTATACATACGTTCGAGAGGAAACGACCTTTTTTCTAACTTCAGTTTTAAAACATTTGTGATCTAAACAACCAAACAGTGATCTGAGCTCTTTTTTTCTTATTCAAGACAAACAATAGAGACATTTTTTACATTTTGAAATGATAGGTTCGAGTTCCTAATATACCTTGCAAAAAGTGCAAATACAAAAAGACAAATCAGTAATATTTAGTTTGTTTTTTTAAACAACAGAGGATTTAGCTCGTACTACGGTTGAAGGTAAAGTATTTCACAGATTTATGATTTTTTGGCTAAAAAGTTTTTTGTGACAGTCAAGTTTACTAAGATTTTTTACGCGCAGTTTGTAGTCCTCGCAGTAAATAGCAGGTTGTGTCATGCATATTTAGAAAATAGTTCAAAAGGTAATTCCACAACTTTGTGTATTGTCTTGTATTCCATGCAAAATTCAAATTTCAGTTTTCTTATCTTTAAGATTTCTAGGCAAAAAAAATTTAAACAGCACTTATATGTATTATAGCTTATATTGCACCTAATGCTAATCACTCTTGTAAAAAAATTTACACTCTTTTAAGACACTTAATATTTTTTATCATATAGGAATTCTAAATTAAAGAATTCGATTCCAAAATAAAGCGAAGATATGTTTTATACGCTCGCAGTAACAAAAATGTATTGTTTGTCTTTAAACATTTTAATATTAGACACGACTGAAAGTATGCTTTTGCAGCTATTTTAGAACAATGTCTGGAAAATTTTAGCGTGTTATTTATTGTTATTCCCAGGTCTACAATTTCGTTTACAGACTCAATCATAATTTCAAAATATTAGAATAATTTTGTTTCTTATAAATCTTTCCCAAGGAAAAATATTACACTTTTTATTGTAACAAGTTATTAACTTTCTATGGTGCTAAACAGATAAGACTAAGCTTAAATTTACAAAATATATTTTCCAAATCTTCCACTGTAATAATTTATTCTTTTTAATACTTTGTATTTTTATCGGTTATTTTTGTTTTAAATAAATATTTTTGTACTTTTATATATTATTTGTTTTTTTTTTTAGTATTTTATTAAAAATTGTTTTCTAGGTGATAGTGTCAGACTCACAGAGGGACTAAACTTAAAACAAATTATGGCAGTTACTGATTCGATTGCTTCTTTTCACGCATATTGTATTACAAATAGAAGTAATTATTATTGAATTAACGATGTGTTTATTTATTGGCTTTATTTAATTTTGAAAATATATATTTTTAAATACGTTAAGTTTTTTTAAAGATAATTCTCTAAATTTAAAATTTTTTATTCCTAATATTTGATAAAAATATCAATTTTATTTGAATTTAAACCAGTTATAATTGGTTGCTATTTTTTTCTGAATTGTTTTTGTTTTTAAATATAAAAAATTGATAGTAATATTCACCAAGTAAAATGCATTAAAACCTTTTTGTTTGTTTGTTTGTGTAATTATTAAGTAAGTAAATATACATCAAATCTGTTTTAAGTTTTACTGGCTAGAATCTTGGAATAATAAAATGATTCCATTCCAGAATATTACATACAGTCCGACAGATACTCTCTAAGCAGAAATAATAACTTTCCACACACATCTTGATTATTTTCAATCTCAAGAGATTTTTTAAAAAAGGCCCCTGTAAATCACTTTAAAAAAGTTTTAAAAAACCAAGTTTTTCTTTTCTTTTACAAAGTACTTTATACTTTTTTTCTGACTATGTACTTCATACATTGTTTTGATTTTCAGGTTATATTTTGCAAATTAATTGCCGCGTAATTGCTTTAGGTTTACATTAGATTAGCTTACAAATAAGATATTACTAAAATGAGACACACAAGCACTAGGCATTAATATTGTATTACGTTTTTTTAAATTAACAAAATTACTTGAGGTTTCAAGAGCTTTAAGTGAAAGTGTAAAAAGACACAACAAAATAATAGAAAAATAACTGAGTGTAAAGCATCAATACACCGAAAAGCTAAGCGACAAAATAGTCTTACCTCTATCCATTCTCAGATTTTTTTGATGAATAAAAGTGTATACTTTTCTAAAATAAAGCGCAGCAAAAACAACAACTCCCCAGCAGAACATTATTATTATAATGTTCAAAAAAAACATTATTCTTCAAACTGAGAGTTAAAGTTTGTGCACACACACACAAGCAATTTCTGTCCTTTCAGTGCCATAAAATTAAACCAAATGAACGGCGCTTTTAAAGTTTTTACTTTGGCGAAGATATAATTATAATAACATCCAAAAATTTTTCTTTCCATTATTTCGAGCAAAAGAATTAAAAGTATAATTTTTTAGGAGAAAAACGTGTCAAAAGATGCATGATATACTCTAAAACATTAGAAAAAGCAAAAATAATTCGACAAACAAACTTTTTTATGTTTTAAAACTGTCAAAATTGTTAACAATAAAAATTAACAAACCGATTTCGAAATTAGAAACTTATAAAATGAATTTGTGTGTTCAAAATATGTACGTTACGAATATGTATCCCTGAAAAATCAGGGATACCGCAATCTTTGAAAATCAGGGAAAACCACTAATTAATTTAGGAAATTTTATTAATTCATTTTGAATTTTGATATGGTTATATTTAGATTGATTATTTGTTTGTAAGTTGAAAAAACAACAAAGTGTTTTATTTACTGTAAAATTTTACTATTAATAACAACTTGATACATTTGTAAAATTAGGTACTAACTTAATTGTTTGAATGAAAAAACCCAATTATTTGTTGGTTTTTCACAAAATCTTCCGCACAGGCTAAAATTATTAAATTTTGTAACAATGAAATTGTATTAAGTAAGTTTAGAGAGTACAAGGATCTATTGATAATGTTATTTAGTTTTGTCGCAAAGGTAGTAAGACCTGTTACCACTCACACCAAAAAATACCGTATTTCTTCTAATAGTTGCCCAGCCTCTAATAATAGCCTACCTTTAATGGTAGCCTACCCTTTTTACCTATTGAAAAAATAATAGCCTAACCTCTAATAGAAGCCTATGCTACTATTAGAAGACTGTACGCAATTTCAAGGTGGCTTGTTTAGAGGTTTAAGGCTGGTTCATACTTATGACAAAACGTCCTTTGGACAAAGTCCAACGGTCAAAAGTCCTTTGAACTTTGTCCAAAGGACAAACAAAGCGTCGAATTGTCCTTTGGATTTTGTCCTTTGGATTTTGTCCAAAGGACAAAGTCCAAAGCACAACGTGTTCATACTTTTTGTCCTTTGGACATTTCCCTTTATATTTTGTTCTTTGGACCTTGTCCAAAGGACCAATTTCATGTAGCATTCATACTTCGTCCAAAGAAAAAAAATCCAAAGGACGTTTCGGCTTTTCTAAAATTGTCCTTTGTACTTTGTCTAAAGGACGTTTTGTCATAAGTATGAACCAACCTTTAAGGCTGGTTCATACTTATGACAAAACGTCCTTTGGACAAAGTCCAAAGGACAAAAGTCCTTTGGACTTTGTTCAAATGACAAACAAAGCGTCAAATTGTCCTTTGGACTTTGTCTTTTGAATTTTTTCCAAAGGACATAACGTGTTCATACTTTTTGTCCTTTGGATTTTTCCTTTGAACAAAGTCCAAAGGACGTTTTGGCTCGTCCAAAGGACGTTTTGGGTTTTCTAAAATTGTCCTTTGGACTTTGTCCAAAGGACGTTTTGTCATAAGTATGAAACACCCTTTAAAGGAAGAAGAGTTTAATGAAGCTGGGAAATTATCAAATCCAAGTGAGGTTTCCGTTGAGTTGTTTGCGTGAGAACATATTTTTGACATTAAATCAAAATAAAAGTTTTGCTGAAAGGTTGTAATGGAATGAGTATTTTGTTTGAAAAAATCGTCTGCCTGTCATTTCTTCATTACAAAAATATTAGCCTAGCTTCTAATAGTAGCTTAAACTTTAACACCTATTGAAAAATGACAGTCTATTCTATACTATTAGAAGAAATACGATAAACTGTCCAAAAACTAATACTGTTAAAACGGTTACAAAGAATTCCTAGCCTTAAAATAATACCTGTGTGAAATGTTAACTAATTTTAGCTAAACCCAAAGGAATATAAAATTTTTAAAAGAATAAACTTGAATGCCATCAGAAAGCATTATTATTTAAACAATGAATGTTGTTGGATTAATGCCAGCGGTTCACTTCAAATCCATTTTCAAATACTTGAAAATGATTCAAATAAAAAAGTCTACTGACGTCTACTGACGTCTACTGACTTAGATAAGTTTTCAATTTAACAGGCGCATGTTTTTTTAATTTTTTAAGATTTATAAGTTTTTGCAGTTTGCATCGCGTCGTTACTTTGACACAATAAGTCAGAAGCGTCATAAAATAATTGTAACTGTGACTCGTTTTATTTCAAAACATACAAGCAATATAAACAGATTGAGTCAGAATCACGTTGCTTTGATGTAGATTGTGACTCTTTGTGTCATAGAAACGACGATCGGGTATTGTAGGCGAATGGACTCCACTATTTACCCGCATCCCCGAAGAAATGACTGAAAACTTACCGATAATGGCGATGAGCCTGAAGAGTTTTCTCGAAAAAGTTGGAGCCACAGATATAATTGAAAAAATGCAGCCGATACAACATATATTTACTGCCGCCAATTATAATAAAGGTAAAAACACTAATAAAACAGATGGATCTACGATAAGACGATCCCGAGACACGACGGTCTCGCGACACGACGGTCCCGCGACACGACGGTCCTGCGACACGACGGTGCCGAGTACATAATGCGTTTCCTACAGCTGGAAGCAATATTACGTTTTCAATAAGAAAATGCACGTTTTTCTACCTACTATTGCCATCAAGTTTTAATGTAGAATTTCTTGATTTTGTTTTAAAAACAACATGTAGTATAAATATATTTTTAAACAACACTTATTTGGCACTAAAAAAATTACATTCTGCATAATACCTTCGAAAAAAATATCTTCGGAAACGTTTTTATATTCATAACAAATAAAAACATTGTTTTTCCTAAGCCTAAGCAAAACCTTAAAATCAAGCTAAAAACATAAAAAAACCTTTATAAAAACCCAAAAAAATTTTAAAAATTCAGAATAATTTACTGCTTAAAGAAGATATTTTTTTGAATATATTTGCAAAAGTTATATTTCTTCCGGACACCTATGTATGTATATACACCCCCACCATATTAATAAGCATTTTAAAATGTAATAATTTTCAGTGAACGATTGATTAACCGTAAGTAAAATTATATATTATTTTACAAAACATAAGTAAATTTATAGCATTTACAACATATAACTTATTCTGTTAAATGTTATCAGTCTTGTATTGCATAAAAACATAATTAAAATAGGTTACTCGTTAAATGCAAAAAGGTTTAGCTTGTTTAAAGAAGATCAATTTCGAGATTTTAACAAAAATTGAAAACAACGAAATAAAAAAAACCGAAACAAAAATTCAATTTTAAGAGTACAAAAGAATGAATAAAAATGTAGTCGAAATTATCTTTAATTTAAAATAGGAAAATTTTTAAAATCATTTATATTATTTGATCTAATTTATTTGGTTTGCACGCTTTTTTATATTTTTTTCTCCCCTCTCTCACTCCTGAGACCGTCGTGTCGTACCTTTTGCCTCCCGGAACCGTCGTGTCGCAGGACCGTCGTGTCGCGGGACCGTCGTGTCGCGCTCCCGATATTTAAATGGCCATTTTTTGAATGTTATATTCTAATAACCAGAATATAAAAAGGTGATGCAAATGAAATTTTGACAGTTTACGATCCACATGCACAATCAGAAGAAATGTTATTAAAATGGGAAGTTAATCCAAGCCAGCAGGGGCCGGTCTACTAACGGCATGCTTAACTACCGGCTAAGATAACCGGTTACTATAAACAGTTTTTATTCCTTGAATTTTGCTTTTTTTCTAGTAAAATTTCATAATTTTTTTTGCTTTAAATTGAAAAACATGTGCATATTTCTTTAAACACAAGCTAATAATAGTTATGTTTGTTTATTAAAGCCGTTTTTTAAATTAAATCATTTTATTATAATATTTTCTAATTTCAACGTTGAAAAATCATTTATTTTGATTTAACATGACAAAATATATTAAAACTAACAAATATTATCATAATACTATTAGAAAAACCTTAAAAATAGGACCTTTTTTATAATCGGCTAACTTAGCCGGTAGTTCACATGCGGTTAGTGGACCTTCCCCAGTTGCGTAAATGCAAAATAAAATTTGCAAAATGAAAGATCCATTCCACGAAATGACTGGATTTACTGAATTAACAAACCATATCGAATTTTACATCCACTATCTAATCTTAAAGTAACTGTGGAAACATACAATTCATGTAATTTTTATAGAAACGTTGTTAAATACTCATTATCTCGCATTTTTCTATTTTTCAAAAACGATCTTGCCTTTTGTTTTGCAATTGCGCAAAAAAAGTTTGCATAAAATGGTTTCGAACTAAAATAAATATATTATAAATTATAATATAAGTTCTTAAAAAATATACTATGATTTTTTAATATTTTTTTCGGATCACAATGTTTACTAAAACTTTTAGCAAAACGGTTCGTGCCATATTTTTCTTCACACTGAGGTCAAAAAGATGAAATCTTAATAAACCTTATCCTGTCGATATGGTATGTGGATTAAAATTTAATCCATTTAATTTAATCAATCAAATTTTTCGTCTGCCCCGGCCCCGGCCGGGGCAAAACTTTCTACCCCGGCCCCGGCAAATCCAAATTTCTCTACCCCGGCTCCAGCCCCGGCATCCTGCCCCAGTCGATCACTAGGTGAAATGGACAGCATACATGGGCAAGTTGGTCCGGAGTGGGGGGAGGGGGTTAAACCCCAAATTAATACGGGAGGGGGTTAAAATCCGAGAAACGCAAAATACCCATATCGTTTTTTTTTTCTGGAGTGCATTTTACCCATATCGTTTTTCGATTTTGAAGGAAAAATAGGTTAAAAACACTAATTTTAGGTCAAAAAGCCCTTTTTATTGCATTTTTGAGCTTTTTATTGCTTAAAACATTCATTTTGACTTCAAAACTTAAGTTTGGAGGCAGTTAGAAGTCATTTTAAAGACATTTTTTTTCTTCATTTTTCCAAAATTGGGGGGATTAACTTTTTCTCTCCCCCCTCCATTTCTGAGTGGGTGGGGTTAAACCCCACTTCTCAGAATTTGGGGAGGGGTTAACCCCCCCAACCCCCCCCCTCCCCCCGTGCCCATGTATGATGGACAGGATAAACCCATATGATAAAAGAAAACAAACACACAGTAGAATAATCAATATTAAATTAAATTAAATAAAAAACATAAATAAAATGTTGTACTAATTTACAACATAATGAGTCAAATGCTTAAAATGCAAAGTCCATACTGAGTCACACACGTTTTGACTCATTATGTAGCAACATATATTATACAGGTCACATTTATAAAAATGAGTCCTTTTCACTTTGACTCTTTCTTTCATAATTGCCTATCTGAGTCAAATCATATTGACTCATTATTGCAGAAACCCTGAAGGTTTGACTCATTGTGACATTGTCTTATTTCTTGCTGTTTTAGTGCGTTTCCAGTCGGCTCCTTTTGCCATAAGGTGTAGATGGTGGTTTTCCACTTAAAATGCAAAAAAAAAATTTTGAAAATTTTCGCATTGACTCGTTCTGCCGTAGTAACGACAAAATATTGCCTTTATAAGAACCCGCGCATTTTCCCTAGTCAACAAAAGATTAATACCTTTCAATCGCGGGCACTAAAAAATTTTCTCTTTTAACTTTGGAATTTACTGAGCGATTAGTCTAAAAAATATCGCCAATTAACCTAACCTAACATGCATTAATTAAGCTAACATTAATTCAAATTAGAAACGTCATAGCATTTATAATTTAAATTACATTAGAATTTTACCAACTATGGATGGTATTCCGTTATTTGGGGTGAGATATATTAAATGGGGAAAAGTGTCTCAGCTTATCGGTGGACCAAGGAGGGGTGGAAGAAAAAGGGTATGATAGCTTTTGTAATTTCTGATGTAAAAGCAAGCGCGGCTTAGGATTATATTGGATTGGATTGAACAACATATTTATGAAAAAAACAAACACTTAATGAAGACTTTAATATTGAGTTCACAAAAAATACCAAAGTGCATTAGATTACAAAAAATTGTCAAATTTTAGAACAAATTAAGGCTGGTTCATACTTATGACAAAACGTCCTGTAGACAAAGTCCTTTGGGTCCTTTGGACTTTTGACTTTTGACAAAATTTCAAAGGACAACGTATTCATACTTTTTTGTCCTTTGGATTTTTCTTTTTGAACTTTGTCCTTTGGATTTTGTTCAAAGGAAAATTTTAAGTAGCATTCATACTTCGTCCAAAGAAAAAAGTCCATTTGGCTTGTCCAAAGGACGTTTTGGCTCTTCTAAAGTTATCCTTTGGAGTTTGTCCAAAGGACGTTTTGTCATAAGTTTAAACCAGCCTTTAAGTGCAGTACACGAAAACAATATGTTTTTAATAAAAAAATCAAATAATATAATTTGCAAAGCTTTTTATAATATTTAACAAAATCAGAGACAAAATTGAACAAAATTGATAACTTTTGAAGTGCAATCTCTTAGAGATAAAATATTTGGCCCGTAAGTTGCAAATTTCATTTAATTATTTTTTACAGTTCAAACTGCACTAAACTTATATTTTTCTCTTAAAATTCCTCTAAATTTTTTTTTAAATAGAGCTGCAACTAAGAAGTTTTTTCTGCAAAAAGTGGTGAATTTGATTACTAGACGTTAATATACAAGATTATCTCATATCAGTCAATTAGTTGTGAAAATCGTCGTTACCACGGCACAGTTATTTATAGTCATTATAGCAAACATGGAACATGGACTCAATTTCTAGTTAATTGGGTGCTGTTTCAAATCTCCAATAAGTTACAGACGCATATAATTAATATGAATTACGGCGCATTTTGTCGTAGTAACGAAAGACGATATAGATCCACGCAACCTCCGAATCACTTTTAGGGGAAAGATTTGGTATACCTCTCTGTTGACACTGGTTTACGAAGTCAGCAGTTTTTTGTGACAGTCATTTTTACATTTTTAATGTTATATAAAGTTAATAAATTATTTTATCTAATGATTTTGTTTTAATTAATTCAATAAAACAGTTTCGGATTAATAATCAATTAAATTTTCAATTTTCAGTATATTTTTGATTTTTTTGCTTAATCGCATTAAAGTAATTAAATAGTAAAGTAAATCAAATTAAAGTAATTAAAAATATTATAAATTGTTTATTGCAATAATTATTACAAATTTGTTCACCAGATACACAAAGAAATAATTTGAATTTTAAATTACTTCTGTAAATAAATGGAGTTTTAGGTAAATTATAATCGGTTTTGACACAATATTATAAAAATTAGCTAAATTGCTTGTAAACTGAGTATTATGGCTTACCAAAAGCTAATTTAGAATAAATTAGACAATAATTGATTTTGTTTTCATGCTTTAAATTCATCATTTCGTTGCATTTCAAATACAATAAGTCTGTATTAAAAAAATAATTATTATTAAGTGTTTTTTAAATCTATAAAATAGATAATGAGTGGGTTTTTCTTGTCTGTTATGTCGTGCAGTTCCGAATAGATAAATGTTCCAAGATTAAGTTATATATATATATATATATATATATATATATATTATACTGTGTGGGTGTTTTATAGTAGTCAGATCAGATCTTGAAGACGGTATTCCTGGCCTTCTTGTGCATGGTGACTTGTGGACAAACAATTTAATTTTTGAGAAAAATCCAGACGGTTCTATCTCAAACAAATTATTGGCCATTTTAGACTGGCAAATGATGCACCCGGGTAAATTATTTTCCTTTTTACACATTGTTTGTACTTAAATACCGTTTTACCAAAAATGTGTAATTTAACAAAAAATGTTCAACTTATATATGAAAAATTAAGTCAGCATATGCAGTGATAATAGAATCTTTTCAAAATATTTCATTTAAATGATGTTCTAAATTTAATGATTTGTATATGCGATTCAGTGTTGTAAAAAGCTACTTTTGCTTAAACATATAAAAGTAATGTATTTTGGATTAGTTTTACTTTTACTCGACTTTTGAAATTTCAATTACTTTTACTTTTACTCTTACACGGATTTTTTCTAGCAAAGACTTAAATTAATTTAAGTAAAATTTAAGTAATTTCAAGGACTCAATTTCCTACAGGCTTGTCGGAAGATGAGTGGCAGAAAAAAGTTTTTTAAGCCGTACTAGTGTTGTAAAAAGGGTTGATTTTAAATTATTTTAAGTTAAAGTAAAAGTAATTTGAAAAATTTTAATTCAAATAAATTAAAAGTAAAAGTAGTTTGTGATTTTTTAGTTTAAGTAAAGTAAAAGTAAAAGTAATGTTCAAAATTTGACTTAAGTAAAGTAAAAGTAAAACGTATTTTTTAAGTAAATGTAAGAGTAAAAGTTACACACTAGTACGGTTTAAAAAACTTTCTGCCACTGCCAAATAATGAAACACATGTTATAAACTTTCTGTCACTGCCAAAAATTAAAATAATTTTGATATGGAGCAAAACACCGGTTTTCGTAGCTCCAGAGTTCTGTTCTAAATTTTTTTGCTAATTTTATGTATAAATTATCATTTTAATAAGTTTTTTTGGTCAAAATAAATCGTATTAGCATGTGAGCGGCTTAAAAAAATTATCTTCTGCTATTCACGCAATACAACAAGCCCAAAGGAAATCTACCCATGAAATTACTTAAATTTTACTTAAATTAAAGGTAAACCCAACGTGGCTGCAACAGTTGTTCGTTGGATTAAAAAATGACCCCCATTAAGTAACCACTCAAATCACGAGAATCTGACGTCACTATTAAACAAATACTCCGTATTAAATCGAATCTAATTGGCTGATAAAGTGACGTCAGATTCTTGTGATTTAAACGGTTACTTAATGCGGGGCATTTTTTAATCCAAAGAACAACAACTGTTGCAGCCACGTTGGGTTTACCTTTAATTTAAAAATTTGTAGTGGAAAATCCGAGTAACAGTAAAAGTAAAAGTATTCGAAATTTCAGAATTCGAGTAAAAGTAAAAGTGATTGAAATTTCAAAAGCTGAGTAAAAGTAAAAGTAATCCAAAATCCGTTACTTTTATTACTTTAAGGTAGAACTTCACAGTTTTTTTTTTGACGACAGATCTTTTTGAATTACATATTACTATACGTAGTTTGACCTGCTGATTCAATTTTTGACATTCATTTTTCTGTAAAAAAATGTTATCGTTTACAATCATCAAATAACATCAATAAAATACATTGTCAAAGATACAAATTATTAATAAAGTTTATTACCAAAAATATTCTATTTTTTTCATTTTCTATTTAGCGTATATTAAATAATAAAACATTTTTTTAATTAAAAAGCTAAAAATTAAAAAAAATTTTCGGCGTTAATAATATGGTCGAGCGGCTACTCGAACCCATGGATCCGAGGATCCGGGCGCGACGTACTAACACTCGGCTACTAGGTCAGCTGAGATTTTCAATTAAAAGAACCTTTTAAAGGAATGGTTCAAAATGCAGTTTCTCGGCGTCAATTAAAAAAAAATTAAACGGTAATTTAAAAAAAATTGATTCGTTATTTTAAAACGAAAGTTTGGAAATTGTTAGATATAGGCTTTTACCATTTTTTTTATTATAAACAATTAAAAAAGGACTTGGGTCAGGGGTGGTTTTTTGGGGGGGGGGTGGTTTGTTGTTTTTTTTTTTTTTTGTTTTTGTTTTGATTTTTTACTATCATTTTATGTTGTTTTGTGTGTGCGTCGTTTTTGTTTTCGCTACCCCCGGATCATATATTTTTGTAAAAAAAGACTTTTTTGCAATTTAAAAAAAATCCTGAGATCATTTTGAACCCAAACCACCTCTGAAAGTTGCCCCTTATATTACCCTAATTTATTATAAAATTGCGCCCAAAAATAACGAATCAATTTTTTTTAAAAGGCCTTATTGTGGTTTTCAGAGGTAGAATCCATGGACATTTGTTGCGAGCTGGACAAACTTTTCGGTGATGTTTTTATAACCACTGGATAACACGGAGTCCTAACTTTTTATAGCACCCCACTTTTATGGGCCAAAAATTAATATTTATGATGATATGCGACTTGTAGTCCAAGTGTTCAAAACTGTGAAGTTCTACCTTAAGTAAAAGTAACTTTTTACAACACTAGCCGTAACAGGCTAAACACGATTTATTTATATCAAAAACCTATAAAAATAAAAATTTATACATAAAATTAGCAAAAAAAACATTGAGACGGAGCTCTGGAGCTCCAAAAAGGGCGTTTTGCTTCAGTTTTAAAATTACTTTTATTTTATTTTTATTCCTACTTTTACTTGAAAAAAATAAGTCTTACTTTTACTTTTACTTTATTTAAATAAAAAATCACAAATTACTTTCACACTTTACTTAAATTAAAATTTTTCGAATTACTTTTACTTTCACTTAAAATAATCGAAAATCATTATTTTTTACAACACTAATCTAATTTATCAAAATACAAAATGAAAA
>JASAMX010032345.1:0-23596 GCA_030248175.1 Microlaimidae sp. YZB2_3 | reverse complement strand
TTTTTTTTAATTTTGATTAGCAAGTATGTAAACTGACCAGTAAATTATAATGTATTGCTATTAGCGGTTGCATTTGAATGTTAGACTTTTAATCATAAATGCTATTATTTTCTTGCTATACCTAACATAAAATTTTAAAGCAGGAGAATTGTTGACAATCGATGAATCTCACATAAAAAATAAAGTGCATGCAGTCTTAATTTACAATATACCGGCCGGACTTTCGAGTTTGACTGTCTTTGCCGATGTTGCAAATTAAATATACCAAATACAAAATAAAACTTTATGATTTTAAATTAACTTTTTCACATCACAAACAACTTTTTCTGTTTATTTCTACTGACCAGTCTACATTCACAATGTATTTTAAATATTCGATTTTTTTGTGTTTGTGATAATTCTTTGATGTTCTGTTGTCATGTAAGTATGCTACTTTTTCATGACCTTTGCAACATAACATTCTTTATCTTTTATTTAACTTAAAATTTTGCTTCTTCTTTGTGTTCTTTAACTGTCTTTAAAAAACACCTGGGCGCGCATTCTACGCGCGATTAAAATTTACCCCGGGTTAACTTTTTTTTACGTGCTTAAGGATGGGAGTGAAAAATCAATTTTACCTAGGTAAAAGTCGGGTTAAATTTTTTCTATTGTTTTAAGAATAAGAATTTATCCAACTCAAGAGGTGGTTAAATATTTTCTCCCGTAGGATTATTTTAATAAAAAATAAAATACGCGCATTGATTAAATTTTTTATTTTGCGCGAGGTGGTTTTGCGGCGCGAGAAAAAAAATTTAAAAAATTCATTGCAATCAT
The DNA here is from genome assembly GCA_030248175.1 of Microlaimidae sp. YZB2_3. Classification (NCBI taxonomy): domain Eukaryota; kingdom Metazoa; phylum Nematoda; class Chromadorea; order Desmodorida; family Microlaimidae; species Microlaimidae sp. YZB2_3. Next base: position 22,783 of record JASAMX010032345.1, on the reverse strand, counting down.
TTTCTGTCCCATATGCGGCAGGTTTATTTATTTACAATATGTATTTATTTTTTGTATTTTCTTTGAAATGGACTTAACGGGGTAAATATAAGGGTTTCTTCAGAATGCGACCCCTGGGCTGTATTTTAGTTTATATATTAAAAATGTGCCAATTTATACACTCCTGAACTTACTTACCTTTAGCTTAACACGAGAACAAGCAATTTTATTACACACCCAAATAAAAGCAAATTTAATTATTAAGGTTTTGAACCCCCATTCACGGTCATGTTTTTGCATTTTATAAAATAGTCCAAAATTCAACACCATTCAACACTCCCACTATTTTGGCCACCAGTTTCTTCACCCCATTTATATCCAGACTCTCTTTGATAGTCCACTCACAAACAGAAAATTGTCCGTGTTATTTTTTCACATTCAGCTTCGCCATATTATTCTCAAACATTCTGCTCAGTGCTGACCAAACTCACTTCACCACCTGCTGAGAGACATCTGCAAGTGTAGTGGTTTTGGACGTTTCTTCCAATTTTTTTCATTCTCTATTCTAACAATTTTTTTCCTTAACCCTCCCAAGCAAGAGCAAGATAAAGGGTCGATTTTTTCCCGGCTATATTATTAAACAGAAAAGATGTGGACTAGTCTGAGATTTTAACTAGTCTGACAAAAATTTTAAAATATGTATTATATTTTAATTTAAATTCATAAACATAATTATCATTATATTTTTTTATAATCAACTGGAAAGACTACCTAAGGCAATCAGGTTCGTTTTTAGTAGATATTTGAAGAACAAATTTAATATTTGATATAAATTTTAGCCGTAATTATCACCTAAATTTCATAAAAACCTTGTACTCATTTATGTAATTAACAACAGAAGCTCACTTTTATTAGTAATGTTAAAAAATCTCAATTTTTTGTAATGAAAGTCTTACATGCGACATTTTGTTTTTAGTTATTAATAAAAATCAGGAGGAATAAACAGGTATTGAAAAAAACGGACTGCCGCGCAAGTATGTTTTTCTACTGAGGCTAGCTTGTCTAACCGGCCAATTGTAAATAGCTTTTTATCAATGCATTCACCCCAATATAACCAATTAATTGCTGGCGCTACCTTATATTATTTGTTAATAAATGAAACAGAAAATTAAATACCTTGAACGTAGCCAGGGTTTTGGAAAAGGGGAGGGGGCAACCATGATCAAAATTTTGGAAAGAGGGAGGGGGTCCAAATTTTAAACATTATAAAAGGGCCAAAAAAATTCCCGCGCTCCATGCCGATGCCGGATGATTATTTTGGTTTTGCCCAAATCCTTTATATTTCCCTATTAAATCTTGGGTGGCGCGGGAGCGCCACGAAGCGATTTAGCACCGTGGCGCTGCGCCAACCATAATTAAAAAACGTGGGTAAATTTTGAGATTCATGTTCATCTCCATCTTCTTCTTCTTCTTCTTCTTATTATTATTATTATTCTAACGCTCAATTTTTTAAATCGATATTTCTCCTTCGTTACTGATTGATCAAAAATCAACATGGATTTATTGGAAAAAAGAACGAATTACGCAACTTTCTTAGGAGCCACTTTTTTCATTTAGGTTCTTGTTATCAATTTATTGATGAAAATAATAAATTGAAAAAATATACCAATAAAATTCCCAACCGCACAATAACAGCCTTTTGGCAACAATAAGCATTGTACAGAGCAGACAACAAACAGTCCCTCATAGAAACCGCACAAAAAAGCACACCGGTTTTAATTGGACAGCAAACCGAACAGTGCCCAGCGCCATCTGCTTCAACCGCGCGGAAAACGGCAAAAACAACAGAGTACTTTTTTTAACTCAAAGTTGTATTAAAAAAATGTGTCAGTGGCGCTAGAGCGCCACCCGGCGGCTTAGCCCCACGGCTTCCACAGCACCACATCACACTATAATTAAAGAACGTTGGGAAATTTTTTAGTAATTTATGTTCATCTTCTTCTATTTATAACAATAATTCTAACGCTCATTATCTTAAAATCAATATTCTTAATCGTTCACGTGGCGATTTAACCCTGCGGTACCACACAAAATATAATCAGAGAATCTGGATAAAACTTGTGATTTATGTTCATCATCTTCTTCTTCTAATTTTTTTATTCCAAAAAAATAATTGCAATCATCAGTGGCCTGGGAGCGTCCACTGCGATTTAGCCCCACTGCACCGCGAAAACTATAACTAGAGTACCAGGTAAGTTTTGTAATTCTTGTTTATCATATTTTTCTTATTATTATTATTTATATTTCAAAAAATATAATTCCAATCATTGGTGGTGCGGGGGTGCCACACTGCAATTTAACCCACGGCACCGCGCCAACTATACTTTGAGAACGTGAGTAAATTTTGTAATTCATGTTCATCATCTTCTTCTTATTATTATTTTTACTTTAAAAATTACAATTGCAATCATTGGCGCACGGCATCGCGCCAACTATATTTAGAGAACGTAGGTAAACTTTGTCTGGAGCGCCACTGCACCGCACTAACTATAATTAAACAACGTGGGTAAATTTTGTAATTTAATATCATCTTCTTCTTCTTATTATTATTTTTTATTTAAAAAAGTATATCTCGGCCACGCAATGATTATAAACATAAGTCATTGCGCAGCTAAAACTATAGTTTATTGGGCTATTTTTTAATTTAATTCAAAAAAAGTGGTAGAGTAGCCTTGAAAAATGTTCTAAGAATCGAGCAGGAACAAGGAGCGATTTTTCCCCGGGCGTATGTTTAGACGAAAAAATGTGGACTAGTCTGAGATGGACATTATGTGGACTATAGGAAATTTGAATTTGGTTTGGGCAGCTGCTCACTAAATAAAAATTTCTACCATATGATAATGATTTGTTTATACATTGATCTAATCACACAGCACTGTTGCATTTTTTTTAGTTTGATGAAATGTCAATTGAAAAAATCATACTCACAGCAATCTTTGACAAGCGCGAAATCGCCACTTTTTCAAATTTATTGTTGTTTCTTACACATACAAATATAATCTTCTAATTGAAAAAGTGGCGATTTCGCGCTTGTCAAAGATTTCTGTGAGTATGACTTTTTCAATTGACAATACATCAAACTAAAAAAAATGCAACAGTGCTGTGTGATTAGATCAATGCATAAACAAATCGTTATCATATGGTAGAAATTTTTATTTAACGAGCAGCTGCCCAAACCAAATGCAAATTTCCTATAGTCCACATAATGTCCATCTCAGACTAGTCCACATCTTTTCTGTCTAAACATACGCCCCTTTTTCCTGCTCTATTTTTAGAGCAATTTTCAAGGCTAGTTCAATAAAAATAAGTCCATAAAAGTACTAAAAAAATCTTTTTTACAAGTAATATGATTTATTTAATTTTTTTTTCCAAAAAATTATTTATTTAACAAATAACAAGGTGTACACTTAACTACCGCTGTGCAAAGGAAAGCGCAAGAAAATGTTTTTAAAATTACTTTTCCTAACCTTTATATTTTTATTGTTACTATAACCTACAAAGGGGTGGGGATGTCCACGTGGTCGTATCAAAATTACAAAGTAGCACAAATTTAGAAAGGTGGACACATTAAAACATTAAGAAGAGTTTGATAATTTTACTACAAAATAATTTCTACTATTTGTCATAAAAATTTATGGCTAAATTAAGTAAATTGCGAAAAACAAATTAAAAAGATCACGACATCTGAACATTAGCACTTTTTGTAAATGTAAAGCTATAAGAGGAGGCAATCAATGAGCCGGTACACTAAACGCGTGCTGACTATAGGTGCTATGTTATTACATTGTTTAAAACTCTTGATTATGTTGTAATTTTTGTGTTTTTTTTTCAGAAATTTTATAGATCTCATTTTTATATGGAATAAATTAATATTTAAACAAGTTTATGCATATTTGCTTTAAATAAAAACTAACAAAGCTTTAACCCCTACTTAAGGGTTGTTGTAACCCTTAACTAGGGGTTATTGCTCTATTAGCTTGTATTTACAACAGATAAAATATCAATATATTTACAACAAATAAAATAAAATATGCATAAAATTAATAAAATATCAATTTATGCCATGCATTCAAAGAGTTTTGTAAGATTTTTTGAGAAAAAAACCAAAAATTAAAGCTTTATTAAAAGCTTTAATCAATGTGCTAACCTAGCACCTAGTCAACTCGCGTTTAGTGGAACCTTCGGGCAGCAACCTAACGGGTATATAGGTAGCACCTGGTTGCTGGATTTTTTTCTCAGTGGAATGAGTCCAACTTGGCATCAAACAGTACTAATATTTTACTATGCATAGTCTATGCATAGTTTAATTCTACTGTTTCATCATTTCATTTTTCTTTGTTTTTCTTTTTTTGTTTTTCTTTTTTTTCTTTTCTTTTTTTATCAACAACATCAAATCTGCGACTTAATTGCCTCCAATATATACTACAATTCTAACAAAATATCAACAAACATAGCTTTCTGAAATGACTTTAAAGGCTCAAAAAGAGCGCTTATTTAAGTCAGTTTTAAAAATTTTCTTAAATGCATCCAAAGAATCGACAGTTACTTAAAATGGGAGAAGATTGTTCCAAGGTGTAACCACCCCATTTGCAAAAAAAAATTTCCTTGCACTAATTCTACGGTCTTCTACGGCCAATTTAAAGGGATAACCACGGGTGGGCTGCAGGTTAAACTTAAAAAAATCGTTGGCTTGCAATTTGTTTAAGCTATGTATAATTTTAAAGCACTCATATAAATCAGTTTTGTCTCTTCGGTTCTTTAATCTTTCTAAACCTAGGTAATCCAGTCTTTGTTCATAACAAACAGGTAACAACTTGCATTTATAAAACAAGCTCCTATGGTTAAATTATATCTGGCTGACGCTGAAAATTAGAATGCAGACATGAAGGGACCAATTAAAATTGTGCGGTAATGACGTATTTTTTAAGCAAATAAGAACGCCGAATTTTTTTTAATTCCCCCTTTTCAGTACAGTTTTTAATCTTTGTTAGTAATCCGCTTAGTGAAAAATTTTGAATGGTTTTGTTGTTAAATAGTCGATTAAATACTGCAAATATTGCGGTCAGCTAGATTTTATTTACCTATAGTAAAATTTTGTTGCATTTTTTCTAAAATGTTTATATCTTTTTGTAAATAAGGGTTTTAAACCGCACTAGCGTACTCCAGAATTGGTCTAACATAAGACTTATATGCTCCGAGAAGATTATTTCTAGAGTTTCAATTGAATGTTCTAAAAATTAGTGATGTCACTCTCCTTGCTTTTTTTGCTGTGATTTCACATTGTTTAGAGAATTTAATATCATGAAATATATAAACACCTAGGTCACGCACCAATTCTGCAGTTGCAAGTACATTATTACGAAGCAAAGAGTTGTTTACAAATTAACTCTTTGCTATAATTTTGAATATGAAGAACTTCACATTTATGATCTGATAATTGCAATTGCCAGTCTTTTGGCCAGCCCTATTTTCTATCTAAATATGCCAGCCAACCAGATATGGGGCAGAAAACGACACCCTTCACCTATTACCCAAAAACTAAATCAACTAAACAAAATCTAATTATTTATATAAAATTATTTTATCTAATATTATATATTTTGTGATAGTATAATCCATTTTCTGAGTTTTTTTTTCTGAGTTTTTTTTATAAATCTATATCAAACTTTATTTTAAAGTAACTTGGCATTTCCAAATTGCGCCATTTTTTTACTATTGTGCAATTACAAAATTTAGTTGGTTTTGCTCCATAAATTTTAAAGATTTATATTTAAACAATCAAGTAGTCCATTTTCAATTATTTGTAACGGTTTGGACTTTATTAAAACCAAAAAAATATCAAAAAAAATTTAAATTAAATGGCTTCATTAAAATAAATTAAGGACTAAAATAACTAAAATAAATGAATAAATAAATGTCCGTTTTGATCTTTTTGTGGTTTATACGGTTTGTTGGCACATATTCAATGGCGGAAAGAAAAATTATAAAAATCCGGCAAAAAGCCTGTGGCGGCCGGGCGATAATAGGCTTTAAAAAACACAGAAACACTGGACGAACATTAAATTTAGTTTAGAAAACAAACACACCAAAACATTTTACTGGGAAAGAATTTATGGAGCATGAAATAAAATTACTAATACTATAATGATGGGGGAAGAATGCTTACGGAAACAAAGTGCACAAAATATTTGTAATTTATTATATGCAATTATTCACTGTACATGTGCTTAGGAATTCAGCCAATATGCTTCACTAATCCAGCCAATTCTATCGTAAATGATCCAACATTTCTGATATTTCTACCACCAAAGATGCTCCGGAGCTCCGGCTATTTAAAACGAAAAAAGCTCCGGAGTACACTTAAAAACAAGCAATTTTAAGTTTATTTAAATTTGAAATATGTTTAAGTTGTTCTTTAAGTTTTGAAATGAAAATCCTTTATTTTTACATAAATACTTTTAAAGGAATTTACATTCTGCTATTTTGCTTTAAAACTAATTTCAACGCTTCATGGATTTTATTGGTTGTAAAACTAATCAAAATTTAAAAATTAATTTTACAAAAGCTCATTCCAAACTTTTAAATAGAAACATTTTCTGTAATTGAAACATTGAAAAAGTGGAAATTAAGCGCGCAAGTAACGACGTACATACAAAGCGGTAACATTTGAAACCGTAAAATGTATTAGTCGTTTGCTGTTTCTAAATTTTTTTTCTACATGTGATTGTTGCAAGTTGTCAGTGTACCCTCTTCCCAAAAAAAAACTTTTATTCAGAACTAAATTGAAATACCACGAGGTAGCGACCAATCAAAAAACGAACGTTTTTTTAGCAAAACCCCTTGAAAACTTTATTTTAAAATAATATAGCGTTTTCCAAACGGCCTTAAAATTTTGATAATTCTTGAAACTGCAAATTTACCTTAATTTCGGTCCACTAATAAGCAAATTTTCATTTTGGAGAACTGCCAACCAGTCCATTTATAATTATTTGAAATGGCTTAAACAATACTAAAATTTAAAAAATCTTCTTACAGATAAAAATTAAGCGCTGTTTATTTAATTTTTATTTAAAATTATATTAATTATTTATAATCCTGTTTATTTTTGAAAAAAATATTTTCAATTCATTCTTGTTTATTGCATCATTGTTATAATTGTTGCAAATAAAAAAATAAAAAATAAAATTAACATTATTAGAAAAGCAAATTGCAAATCGACTTATCATTGTAAGAAAAAGCAAAAAATAAAAAGGTGAATTTTTTAAATTAATCTGTTTACAAATTTTATGCAAAAAAACTCATGGCTTGTAAGATTTGTCGATTCCAGATAGACTTCGGGTTTATTCTTTACGTTTCCTACTTTTTTGCATTATGAATGTTTCAGTTTGAAGTATTTTTAAAGTATTTTTTATTTTTATTATTTTTATTTTTTAAAGTATTACTTTAAAGTATTTTTTTAGTATTTTTAGCAAAAAAAGCGAAAGTATTGAATTGGTATTTATTTAATTAGAAATTTTTGAAAGTATTTTATTAGTATTCGATTCGATGCAATTATTATCACGGTTATTTTATTAGTATTTTATTCAAGTATAAAATTTAGTATTTTTAAACCCCTTTGTAAGCGTATACTAGATTTACATACACCTAAATTTTTCTGCTAAATTTTTGTTAAAAATTTAATTTTTAGCGGATAGCTCATAGTAAATTTAGATAGCGGGTGATACCATACTCTTAGATTATGTATCTTTTTGTAATAAAAATATAATTAACAAAACGTAAAAATAATTAGCATAAAATTTTAACAAGAGTTTAAAATAACTGTTTTCTGGAAATTTATTTATAATATGAAGGTTTAACAGTAAATCAAACAAATCGTTAAATAAACAAAATATCAATTCAAAAAGAAGTTATAACCCTAAAAAAATTCCATGGATTTCTTTTAAAATCACTTAAAGATATAAGCCAAAATTATATAATCTAAGTAAATGTTTGTTAACAAAAAGTAAAAATAATTAGCAGAAGTTTTTAGCAAGAGTTCAAAATTCTTGTTTGTTGGAAATTTATTTATAATACGCAGGTTTTACAGTAAACTAAAAAAATTGTTATAAACAAAACATCAGTTCAAAAAGAACTTATAAACTTAAAAAAATTCCATGAATTTCTTTTAAAATCACTTAAGGATATAAGCCAGAATATTATAATCTAAGTGAGTGAAGTAAAGTGAGGGAAACTGTATGCTAAATGTAAAAAAAATAATAAAATTTATTTTATAGTTTGATTTTTAGTTTCATTTAGTTTTTCAACAAAAACCTAAATTTCTTCATTTCAGACAACAACCAGCATGGAAACGGCAGGTACTTGCTTTGTATCCATGTTTACTACCAAAATTATGTCTTCCACGGGGCTTAGCTTATTTATGGTTGGAAATCTTCTAATAGTAGCCAACTTAGTTTGTGACTTCTCAATGCTTATTTCTGCTTTTTACTTTTTGACAAGTTTGGTCGAAGAAGACCATTTATTGCCTAAATTTTTCTGGCAGCTCTGGTCAATGGACTTTTGGCTATAGGATTTTCATATACATCTGTAGCGGGATATTTCCTAATTTTACTGGCTTCCGCATGCATCATAGCCCCAATCGGTCGTTTTATCAGCGCTTAGGTGTGTACGCAGAGTACTCAGTCAAAAATAGCTACCGTATCTTTGGGAACTGCTATTACAATAAATGTTATTATTGCCATATTTTTTGAAACATTGTATGACATTTTTCATTCCTACACGGATTTGGCATTTCTAATTGCATGCCTCATCTATGCGGCCTGGTTCTGTAAATACCTAAAGGAGACTAAATTAAAATCGATTGATGAAATTGAGTCCCACCTTGTGAAAGACAGCTATGCGCCCCTAATTTTCATTGAACAGTTTGATTTAGAAAATGATTCTACGCTACTGATTATGGAGCGCTTATAAAAAATTTTTAGACTGAGTGATTTTTTATAGCTTTTTATCTATTTTATTTGCCAGGTGGTGTGGATCTCCTTCCCGTGGTGCCTGACTGGCAACGTTATCATCGGCTTTTGTCATGAGATTTGTAGAGTAAAATGGTAACACGTTTTGCTCTATAAACTTGCACAAAAATGATGTTAGCTGCTGATCACTTTACAACGCCCCAGTACACGACACAGTTTACTGTGATCTGTCTTTCCTCTCTATGGACTAGCCAAAAAATGTGGTTACCAAAAATAATGCATACATGGTAACATAAAACCCACAAAAAACGTCCAATATTACCACACACAATAATGCTACTTTTGAGTAAAAGGTTTGTGTTTTTAACTGTTTATTTGGTAGATAATTTGTTGTGTTTATGTGCATTGATTGTGTGATTTTAATATTTGCTGGTTTAGTTTGTTGGTCTTTCTGTGCAAGTGAATTTATCATTATGTTCTTTTAATTCCCTTCCCCAAAACTATTTTAAAATCAGACCGAATCTTAATCTTAACACTTTTATTTTTAGATAAATAGTTACACAAACATTACTATTTATAAAGTGAATTTCACCTCAGTGACTTGTTATAAAATATTAACCAAACTAAAGGAAATGTCCTTTATTTGATACTATTTTGTATCACTAATTTCATTATCTTTTTATATATGCGTTGTATTACAATAACATAAATTGTGTTTTTTGTTTGTTTTGGCAAAAAAGTTTGTTTGTTTTGGCAAAAAACTTTATTGTTGCATATTTGTTTAATGCCTTGAAAAGAAAGTACAAATTTAAAATCATATATTTTAGTCTGGATTTACTGTATTAGAATTTTTTTAAACGTCATTGCTATTAGCAATATATAGAATAAAGAAAAAAAATGAAACATGGGAAACAAACCATTTTAAAAAAGTATTATTTAAATGGAAATTTTAAATTTTTTGAAACATTCTATAGGATTCTTATATAAAAATGACATTCTAATGGAATTACTTTTAAATAAAATTAAATATAAAAATACCATTGTAATGATACTTATATAAATAATATTTTTTTCAAGCGGAATGCCTCAACCCGGGATCAAAGCGGAACCTTTGATATTCAGTCTGACGCTCTCCCGACTGAGATATGACGCCTCTAAATGTATTCTAAAAAACACATATTTCTGCAATTATAAATAAATAATCTTAGCCCAATCCCGTGATTGCCTTCTCACTGGTCACAACCGTAAAGCCTTCGTATTACCGCGGTGAAACCGCGGTGAAACCTTCGTATTACCGCGGTGAAATAAATAATCTTAGCCCAATCCCGTGATTGCCTTCTCACTGGTCACAACCGTAAAGCCTTCGTATTACCGCGGTGAAACCTTTATAGTAGTGGTATCTTCTTCTAACTATTGTGGTATGTAAACCACACCACAAAAAACTCTGGTGGGTTCACCTAGATAGTCACAGCTAGATTGTACGTAATACTACGTGTCAGTTATGTGAAGTTATAATGTTAGAGTAAAGTTGTAGACTAGTTTTAAACAGCAATTTTTTTGTGTGGGAATGGGTCGTAACAAATACTGTTTCGTTTAGCTTGTATAATTTGAAGCTATAATTCAAAAAACTTGTTGCACGGTAATGTTTTTGTAACAAATAACGTGATTTTGGGCTGATTTCCACTGGAATGGCAGCTAATAAATAACCCAAAGCACACACAGTACACCGCAGTAATAATGACGGTGAAATAGTGTTAACGCGCGCGTTTGCTGTCAACTGCCAGCTGTCATTCTGGTGTGAACTAGCTTTAGTGTATTAACCACAAATTTAGCAAGCAAAGTTTTTATTAGATTTGTGGTAAAAACGAAATTTGTAAATTAAATATTTTTTTTGCTTTGTTTTCGCTGTTGACATTTTTTTCGCTTGTTTTTTAGAATATGATTATAGATTAGCATTTTTTATTGGAATAATGTTCAGTTTACTTTTTATTTCTTTAATTTAAACAATTAATTAATTTTGTGCAAAAAACAATATTAAATTATAAACAGTTTAAAATACTAAAGGAAATAATAAAATTTTAACAAATAATACTTAATTTAGCAATTAAAAGATTTTTTGGTTTTGATTAATGTTGGACCCATTTCAAAAATTTAGAAATGGACGACTTGGTCATTACTGAAATCTAGAAATTATCTATGATGCAAAATTAATTAACATTTGTAGTTTTAAATTATCATCAATTATTCAGAACCAATTAGAAATTGTTAAATGATTTATTAAAAAATTTAAAGGATTTCTGCAAAAAAATTTCGTTTTTTGATTAGACGGCTTTTGATGACATTAGAAATTAGGTTATGTAAAGGAAAAATTGTGTTTCTTCATAAAACGTGACAAACAATTGAAATTTAACTAGACAACATTTTAACGTACAACTAAATCAAATCACGTATCCATTAAACCTATTTCAAAGCTGTATTTATTTGATTTTTGTTGTGTTGTAGTAGGGCACGATGAAATTATTTTCTAACTGAGTACAAAACTCATAAATTAACGCCCCTAATAAATACAAATATATATCTACCCTGTTTAAGTTTTAAAACTGTCAAAACATTTCATATAAAAAAATTAACAATTTTCATAGTAAGACTGTAAAAAAATAATAGTAAAATACAAGCAAAAATCAATAAAATTAGCAGTACACTAATTATCAGTTATCAGTTATTTTAAACAAACTAAATAATTGTCGATAATCACCAATATTTGTTGAAAAATTCACGACGCTTTTTAAAATAATATGTTAAAATCGAAAATCCTAATTAGTTTTAATATATTTGCTAATTACACATTTAAGTAAGTTATATGAACAATTTCATATAAAAAATTTAATTTCTTAAGTTTTAAATTTTTAATTTAATTTCTCATATTTTTTGTAATTTATACAGAAAAACAATTTTATACACCGCCTTATTTTGACGGCGGGACAAATCAACAAATTTGTTATTTAACTAATCCCAGGGGCTTGGTTTTATGTTTATAGAATTATAAAAGTTATTTAAAAATTGCAGTAATAAACAGTTTATTAGTTTGAAACAAACAACTCGCAAAACATTACCCATTTTAGTGCTGTTTTTGCTGATTTGGATACTTTTTTGATCAGAAAACGAGCTTCAGCGAACATTTTATACTGGTAACATCTTTTTCTTAGACCTTCCCAGAATTCCATCTTAATTCTCCCGGTTTTTGACGATTCAGATATCCCTTTTGCGAAAGTGGTTGATTGAATTATTATAAGCAAAACTGTTAAAAAAACAGCCAATGTAGTGTTACACTTCATTGTAAGCTGAGGTTTGGTTTGACACTGACAGGACTCGCAAAGGTTCGTATTAAAAATAAAAACGCTGGTAAAAAGCAACAAAACTCACCAGAATACAAACATGGGAATAAAAATTCGGCATTTTTACTGAATTATATACAAACCTTGGCGACAATATAAATACTAAGACACGCAAAATATTCACGCAATGATACTTGTTATTCGTTCATAAACTTATTACTTCCTTTCGTGTTAAAATCCAAAAAAAAAATTAATTTGCAATAAACTTTTAGCCACAAAATTTTTGATAGTTTAATGGATGATTTAATTATGCAAAGATAAAAAGTGTTAATCTGAAAACTAGTTTTGTACTAAAAATTTTGGTAGCACCTAAAATAAAGCAAGCGTTGCTTGTTTTTTTTTTATTTTCTCATTTTGTTTAACGCTTTAATTGCTAATTACAACATTTAAAACATTTTATCAAAACATTTCGTGACCAAAATTATTTCTTGTAATTGTACTTATTGACATTATTAATTCTTAAAAATTTTATAAGCACCAGCTTTTTCCAACAAAGGTTATTGTTCTCACTTTCTAAAAATATTTTTAAGTTTTATGATTCGTTTAAAATTTGCCAAGATAATACTGCTTAATTTGTTTTTTTAAAAATTTTAACACCATGAAACCATTTTTTTACTAAAATTTATAATTTTACCCAAAATTGGCACAAAAATAACTTGCATGGATTAAAATTGCACAATCGTTAGCATTAGATACTAGTCAAATCAAAAATATATAATACTAGTATTATATATTTTTGGTCAAATTACGTAAAGCCATTAAAAATTTCAAAACGGTGTATTAGAGATGCATGAAATGCTCACAAACGTTCAGTACCAATGATACTAACATATATTTAATTGTTAGTACAAGCGCAAACTCAAGCTTACAATTAAATCTCAGGCGCAAGCTCACGATTACAAAATACAAATTATTTTTTACAAACTATTTTTTCAGTAATTCTGCATTTAATTGGTTTATAAAAATAAGGTTAATTTAAGATATTCACATAACTTAGCCCATTAGTGCAAAATAAAATTATAAAAAAATCCAAAGTTCGCTAATTAAAACCTGTTAAAACACAAGTTTTCCGCGGTTTTTTTTTGTAAAACCAAAAAATTTCTGGTGAACTGTTTTTAAACAAACATTGCTAAATTATTACTTAATATTCCCAAAGAATGATTTTTGTTGTTTGAACGAGATTTTAGGTCAAAATTTGTCTAAGTTTTTTCTTAAATATGAAAAACACTATTTTTACAAGCCTAAACTAAATGTAAAAATTAAACAAAACTTTATTATAAAAAAAGTTTTTGTGTTCTAGTTTATTCCTTATGAATTCTTTTTTTTTTTGCTTTCAAAGATTTGCACCAAAGCTATTACACATAGACATTTTTGTTATTGGAAGTTTGGGCAAGTTTATGTGTAGGTTACCTTTGATGAGTTTAGTTTTTATGACAGGAACTAAATCCTTAGGGATTTTATATGGATTATAAGACCCCACTTTTTTCCAGTGTGACAGCAAATACACAAGAAAGATTTTTCAAACAATTAAATACAATTTGTATATTTATTTGTTTTAAAAACAATTCAAAAAACTCATTTTTTAATGGTAAAAAACCAAGTAAAAAATTTAAGTATTGTTATTTTTTTAATAAATTATCTATTGTCAGTTTATTTTTCAAGGATTCCACCGCGCAGATTTGTGAAAAACATTTTTTAGTATCAAGTGGGGTGTTTTACAACGCGAGAAAACTATATTTATTGTTTCGGCAGAAAATCGTCTTTTACGCTCATCAGCAATTTGTAATGGCTCAAAAAAAAGCATACAACTCGTCTTTCAAAAACCCATTCAAAAATCGCACCAAAAAAGACAAGTTTTCGAAAGAAGTGTTTAAAAGTCAAGTTTTCCGAAGATAAAATAATAAAAACTTAATGTAAATAAATACGAATTTCAGTACATTCTTTAATGTTTGTATGAGTTTGCATCCAAAGATTAATTCTATCAGTTTGAAAAGAGCAGGGTGTTCAGGTAACCACTCTTTCTTTAAGAAAATATCATGCGCAGAGAAACATGTGACGAAACTATAGATAAATTCGTCTTAACTGCGACTCTCGCTTTTTTGTATACTCCAATAATCACACAGAATTGTTTTTCGTTTTCTAAATCGACTAATCAGCGTAATGGTAGCAGAAATCATGCAGAGACACGCTTCCATTTTTTATTTCTTTCTAACGGAGAGTGTTACGCCTTTAATTTCAGCCTAAAATTTTAGGTTTAGCACAGATATTTTTTAGCATGCAAGTAACAACCGACAACCCAAATAAGCTAAAATTTGATTAAATTGTATGATTAATTTTTCCATTTTTGTAAATATTTTAAAGTAACCTTATGTTAATTAGCCAAATAAATGTAAAAATTTAAAAAAAATTTCAAAAGTTTCTAAACGCTAAAATAGTTAGTTAGTGCTTAAATTGTTGAAGTTAAGTTTCACAGACAATACTAATAACGTAATAAATAAACGTCATTTGTCATTTGCTTTGAACAGGTGCTTTATTTCAGGATTTAAGGTAGAACTTCACAGTTTTGACCACTTGTACTACAAGTCGCATATCATCTTAAATATTAATTTTTGGCTCATAGAAGTGGGGTGCTATAAAAAGTTAAAACTTCATGCTATCCAGTGGTTATAAAAACATCACCGAAAAGTTTGTCCAGTTCCCAAAAGATGTTCATGAATTCTACCTGTGAAAATCACAATGAGGCCTTTAAAAAAATTATTCCTTATTTTTGGGCGAAATTTCACTATAAATTAGAATAATATATGGGACAACTTTTAGAGGTGGTCTGGGTTCAAAAGGACTTCAGGATTTTTTTAAATTGCAAAAAAGATTTTTTTTACAAAAATATAAATTTAAAAAAATCCTGAAGTCCTTTTTTAATCGTTTATAATCAAAAAAATGGTAAAAGCCTATATCTAACTATTTCCAAACTTTCGTTTAAAAATAACGAATCAAATTTTTTAATTTTCGTTTAATTTTTTTTAATTGACGCCGAGAAACTACACTTTGAACCATTCCTTTAAAAGTTGCTTTTAATTGAAAATCCCAGATGACCCAGTAGCCGAGTGGTTAGTACGTCGGGCCTGTATCTTCGGATCATTGCTATAGATTCTTCACTCGATTATATTTTTAACGCCGAAAAAAATTTTTTTTTTAATTTTTAGCTTTTTAATTTAAAAAAAAGTTTTATTATTTAAGATACGCTAAATAGAAAATGAAAAAATAGAATATTTTGGTAATAAACTTTATTAATGTTTTGTATTTTTGACATGTATTTTATTGATGTTATTTGATGATTGTGGAAGATAACAATTTTTTACGGAAAAATGATGAATGTCAAAAATTAAATCAGCAGGTCAAACTACGTATAGTAAGATGCAATTCAAAAAGATCTGTCGTCAAAAGAACTGTGAAGTTCTACCTTAAAGTGGGTGCTTTATATCCACCTTTGCCACCGGTGCTCTGCTTTCATCACCCATTCTTATTTACGCAATCTATAATGAGGTGCGAGTCATATTATTTCCATAACCCAATTTATATAAATTGCCGTAAATAAAAAATCTATTTCAATTCACGCAAATTATCATTAATTATAAATGGCAATAATAATGATTTTACTCAAGAAAATGTGTAAATTTTAATATATTAATTTAAAATTTGCTATAAAATGACATACGCCAATGTCACTTTTTTTACAAGAATGGTAGATTGTTTTTATATATTATATAATTTTTTCTTATGGTAATATTTTTTGTTTTATACTGTCATATATAAACTATTTCGCAAGATACTAATATTTTTAAAGTTTTTTTAATTGTACTCAATATTTCACCCTGAATGTTTAAAAAATATATTTAAAAAATGGTTTTAAACGATATGTCAGATGATGCGTTTAAAACACATAAAACTAGTGCAAACATTTCTTACTGTTTTTTTGATTTTTGTTTTGTTTCATAAAAAGGGCTATTTTCTATATCAAGACAAATTTCTATTTTAGAAAACTTACAAAAATTGCTTTATTATATATATTCACAATTTAATATAACTAAGCTAATAAATACCCTTTAAGGTAGAACACTACAGTTCCAAAAACTTCTTTGATTTTTTCAAAAACAACCACTCGTGGGTTTTCGGGGGTCCTGATTACGAATCCGAACTTCGTTTTTTGATTTGACCCCCGAGGGGGCGCTAGGGGGGTTGCGACCTCCCCTAGGAGGGACACTCTGACTCTACCCCGGTTTTACTTTAAAACCACCTTAAAGTACGTACTCTGGGTTGAATACAGTATTGAATAATGTACATTTTTTTAATTAAAAAGTTAAAATTAAAAAAAAATTTAAAATTAAAAAAAAATTTTTTTTTTGGTGTTAAAAGTAACTCCCAGGGGGATTCGAACCTAGACCTTCTGTATGCTGAGTCTTACGCTCTAACCAATCGGCTACTGTTCGTCTTGGATACCTTAGTTAAAAAGTACTTTTAAACGAATGTTTCAAAATGTAGTTTCCCCACGTCAAATCAAATTCATCCGTTGCAAAATTATGAAAATTTGTTTACAGACCGATTTTAACAAAATATATATCAAAATGGAGAACTCAACGGGTTAGAAACATTGGCGTTGTTTATTTAAAAATCGTATAGAGATCTACTGAGAAATCAGGCTCCAAAGTTAATAAAATTTTCTCAAAAAACTTTTCAAAATGTCGGGTTTTCTCGAGTTTTTTCTATACGATTTTGCTGAAAACAACAGGAAAGTTTTATCTACTTGTCTTCTAATTACGTACAAAAAATTTTTAAAATCGACATGCACAAAAAAATTTTATATGTCATTTTGTGAAAAAAACCTGCGATTCGTCGGAATCCCCTTTGTGGACCATTGCCACAGCTTATTTTTAATTTTTATGTTTCATCAAAATATAAAAAATGATGTTCAGGACATGAGGATTAATACAGTATGTAGTTTTTAAAAATTGGTTACAGCTGTAATGAACAGTGACTGTACAAAGTTTGTGCCGTTTTAACTGTAGTGTTCTACCTTAAAAAATTAAAGTTAAAATCCTTCAGGCTAAAATTAAGGGCGTAACCGCTCGCCATCAGGAAGAAATGAAGAATGAACGCATAAAAATAAAAATAATAAAAAAAGTTGTCAGTGATAATGTAACCAATTATTATTCAGTTGCGTCACGTGTTTCTCTCCACGCGATATTTTCTAGCAGAACGAGTGGTTATTTTACCACCTAACAATTTTCGCCTTGATAGAAGTCATTTTAGTCATCGTTTGTTATTACGATTTTCCATAATTCCTTTTAATATTTAAAATAAATCACAAAAAATTTGACATTTCCATATGCTTTTAGTGTAGTAGAGTTACTTATAGGATTTGTTGCTGTGCTATTTTATAAATCACTATAACTTTGGGCTAAAAAAATCGCAAATTTAAAAGGACAAGTGGCAAGATGGTCTCATTGGCGCTAAAACAACAAAGGTCAAACTAACTTTTATTGTTTTTGGCTAAAATAAATGATTTTTTGGAATATCACTAGCTATTTTTTACTTCTATTTTTTGGTAATAATCAATTTTTTTTCAGTATATAAGGAATATTTGTCAATTTCCTATATTTTATCAAAAGCACCATAAATAAGTGGCTACGTGTAAATCATAAACTACAACCTGATAATACATGGTGCACATAAATCAGTACATGCAATAGTCAGTGTGTAATTTTTTCTAAAGATTATATTTAACCTACACAAGATACATCTTAATTATTATTTATTTAAACTTCAAAAAAAGCAAGAACACATGAGGCTTAATTCTAAATGCAGTGCGTCTGGCTTGAATTTAATATTTTGAGAGAATTGCAAAATTATTGCTGAAAAACTAACAGAATTTACAATCTTTAGAATGTTTAATTCTTGATCTCTTTAAAATCTTCTGTGCACGTATATTTCTTAAATTAGTAATTGAGTATGCAAGCGTTATAGCGATCAAATATCAAATAAACGGCATGGCATATACTTTTATAATGGAAACTAAAAACAAATATATAAGAAATGTAATTAGTAATATGTTAGCAATATTTATTATTTGCTTGATGTAATAAAACAATTATTAAAACATTTATTCTTTATAGCAAAATTTTATTGAATTAAATTTTCATTAAGCCAGAAGACATGGATTAAAAATAAAGGCTGAAAGCAGAAACATTTATCTGGAAATTTTTTTTTAAATCTTCAAATTATAATACATTAACAAAAGAACAAGTAACTGTAGTTGAGTTTTGTAATTGAAAACATTGTTATACGTCATTTTAGATCTTTAGTTAAATCTTTAAATCATTTTCAAGTTTAACTATGTTTTGGTGTTTTTGATGGCAATCATACACGGTTTGCAGTTTAGTGGTATGTTGTTATGTACAACCAACCACAGTCTGAATGAGTACGCTTGGTCAAACTCCTTATAATTACATAAATTTAATAGCATTGTTAGATAAAATGACATAAAATAATTGTGATCACGAAATATTTTGATTAAATGAACATTCAATTAAAATATGTTCTTTCTTTTCTAATCAAAAATTTAATTAGTAATTAAAGCGTTAAACAAAATGAGCAAATAACAAAAAAACGATTTCATTCTTTCAGATGCTGCTACATTTTTTAATGCACGAAAAACTTTATTAGATTAGAAATTATTAATTAAAAACAGATTTTTATGTCTGATAGCTCATTTTGAAGCTTTCACGATATTGCGTTGCGTCACAAAAGTTTCACTGCATGAAAGTTGTTTTTTGACTTAATTAAATCAGTTTTTAAAAAAAATGAAAAATTGCCAAAATTAAATGTGTGCATTTAATTTTGACACTTTACAAACAATGGATTGTTTCTCAGTCAAAAAATCATCATTTTCAAAAATTTTAAAGCCTATCATTATGTCCAGACAGTTTTCTTTAATTTAAGTTTCTACATGTTGTTCAACGTGTAACTGGAAAAAAGTTACAGCTAAAATGCCAAATGGTATCGAAATGAGCAAAATTTGGAAAAAAAGTGCATTTAATTTCGGCCCTTTTTAAAAGGACCCCCTTAATCGAGTTTAAATGCAGTGCTATGACCCTTGGATATTTCAACGTTGTCTTTTAACTACCACTACAATTTAACAACTACAATTTAACACCCGACCACTTAATTCAACCCGTTTTTACCTACAGCAATATGTGTGCCGAAATTACACTATTTTTTTTATAACGATTGCTCACCACAGACGCAAGGTAGAACCACGGGTACTAAAAATTCGGAAAATAGACTAAATTTTATCACGACAGTTTAATTTTTAAACCAATGTATTGCGTAATCATGAAATGCCCATGTTCTAAAAACGAGTAACAATTTTATTTTTTATAAATCACACAATTTCACATGAAAATATAATAAAATAATAAATAAAAAGCTCACGACAGTCATCTACCTATAATTAACTCTCATTTGAGCTATCAAACGTCGTATTTTGTCCAGAATTACCAAAGATATAGTTCAACATCAAAAATGCCCAATTTGGAAAAGTGCCGAAATTAAATGCACTACCCTAATAACTAAAAGCCAAAATGAATTTTACAAAAAAATCTACCTGTTCACAGCTATTAGAATCTATACTGACTGGAACCAAGCCATTGAAAGCAACTTTATTATACGGTGTATATCGGTTTTAGTAAGGCTTTTGATTCCGTCTCTCATCAAAAGTAATTATTAAACTTTCTGATTTTATCTTTAGAATGTTTAATTCTTGATCCCTTTAAAATATTCTTCGCACGTAATTTCTTAAATTAGTAATTGAGTATGTAAGCGTCACAGCGATCGGCATGGCATATACTTTTATAACAAAAATTAAAAAAACAAATATATAAGAAATGTAATTAGTAATATGTTATATATGTGGCATCTGCGCAATGTTTGTTATTTGGCTTGATGTAATAAAACAATTATTAAAACATTTATGCTTTATAGCAACATTTTATCGAATTTAATTTTCATTAAACCAGAAGACATTCATTAAAAGTAAAGACTGAAAACAGTAACATTTATGTATCTGGAAATGCAAATTAATGCTCGTAGTATTAAGAATAAATTGCCCCCTTTAAGTGTTCTTTTAGCTTCATCTGAATATGATATCATTTTAATTAGTGAAACATGGGCGGACCAGTCTATTTCTGATCCTATGCTCACATCCAATACGAATTACAAAGTTTTTAGGCATGATAGAACAGGAAGGGTTGGTGGAGGGGTGTGTATCTTTGTAAAAAGTGGCATTAGCATTAAAAAAATTGAACTCCCCAAACGTTTCGATTCACTTGAATGCGTGGTGCTAGATATTATTGGATCCCAAGATAAAATTCGTATTATGTGTGCATACAAACCGCCTTCTAGCTGCTCTACAATTGATGAATCACTGTTATATAATGACAGCTTTTGATATTTAACCAATGTTGCATATGCAACGATAATCGTGGGAGACCTAAATGTACCTAATATTGATTGGGAAGTCCCTGTATGTTTACCTGGAGCTGACATTATGCACAATACTTTTCTTAATTCTTGCATAGGTAATGGCTTAAATCATGGGTGGGGCGGGAGTGCCACGGAACGATTTAGCCCCGTGGCACCGCGCCAACCATAATTAGAGAACGTGGGTAAATTTTGAAATTCAGAACCTTCTTCTTCTTCTTCTTCTTCTTCGTCTTCTTCTTCTTCTTCTTCTTCTTCTTCTTCTTCTTATTATTATTATTCCAACGCTCCATCCTTAAAAGCGATATTCCTCATTCGTTATTGGTTGATCAAAAATCAACATGGGAAAGAAGAAGGAAAGAAAGAAAGAAGAAGGAATTACGCAACTGTCTTAGGAAGCACTTTTTTGATTTAGGTCATTGTTATCGATTTATTGATCAAAATAAAAAAATTGAAAAATAGACAAATAAAAACTCCCAACCGCACAATAACAGCCTTTTGGCAACAATAAGGATTGTACAGAGCAGACAACCAACATCCCCTCATAAAAACCGCACAAAAAAGCAGACGGGTTTTAATTGGTGACAGAAACGGAACCAAATCCCAGCGCCATCTGCTTCAACCGCGCGGAAATCGGCGAAAACAACAAAGTATTTTTTTTAATTCTTGCATTACTGATGACAAAATTAATTCAAAGTTTTATTTATAAAAAAATAATAATAAGCGCCGGTGGCGCGGGAGCGCCACGCGCCGGTAGGTAATCATCGGTGGTGCGGGGGTGCCACACTGCAATTTAACCCACCGCACCGCACCAACTATACTTAGAGAAGGTGAGTAAATTTTGTAATTCATTTCATCATCTTCTTATTATTATTATTTTTACTGTAGAATTATAATTGCAATCATTGGCGCACGGCATCGCGCCAACTATATTTAGAGAACGTAGGTAAACTTTGTCTGGAGCGCCACTGCACCGCACTAACTATAATTAAACAACGTGGGTAAATTTTGTAATTTAATATCATCTTCTTCTTATTATTATATTTTATTTAAAAAAGTGTATCTTGGCAACGGAATGATTATAAACATATGTCATTGCACAGCTAAAACTATAGTTTATTAGGCTATTTTTTAATTTAATTCAAAAAAAAAGGTAGACTAGCCTTGAAAAATGCTCTAAGAATAGAGCAGGAAAAAGGGGCGATTTTTCCCCAGGCGTATGTTTAGACAGAAAAGATGTGGACTAGTCTGAGATGGACATTATGTGGAATATAGAAAATTTGCATTTGGTTTGGGCAGCTGCTCACCAAATAAAAATTTCTACCACACGATAATGATTTGTTTATACATTGATCTAATCACACAGCACTGTTGCATTTTTTTTTAGTTTGATGAAATGTCAATTGAAAAAATTATACTCACAGAAATCTTTGACAAGCGCGAAATCGCCACTTTTTCAAATTTATAGCTGTTTCTTACACATACAAATATAACCTTCAAATTGAAAATGTGGCGATTTCGCGCTTGTCAAAGATTGCTGTGAGTATAATTTTTTCAATTGACATTTCATCAAACTAAAAAAAAATGCAACAGTGCTGTGTGATTAGATCAATGTATAAACAAATCATTATCGTGTGGTAGAAATTGTTATTTGGTGAGCAGCTGCCCAAACCAAATGCAAATTTTCTATAGTCCACATAATGGCCATCTCAGACTAGTCCACATCTTTTCTGTCTAAACATACGCCCGGGGAAAAATCGCCCCTTTTTCCTGCTCTATTCTTAGAGCATTTTTCAAGGCTAGTTAGTATGTTGACTTCCCAACGCATACAGCCGGGAGTATTTTAGA
>JASAMX010032343.1:0-53998 GCA_030248175.1 Microlaimidae sp. YZB2_3 | reverse complement strand
GTCTGCTTTGGACCGGGTCCAAAAGTTTTATGAATAGCACAAAATGTTTAAGTTGAGATTCGGTAATTTTGTAATTGTGCACGACCTGTCGTTAGGTTCCCACACAACACCTCACCAACTTAAGTTTAGTCAAAAGGGAAAATTTCGTGTGATAATGAGAATACATATATGAGTTTTCGATGTATAACAGAAAAAAAATCAACTCTACGTTAGCAGTGCTCTCGTTTACTGTGGGTGGACCCGCTATTAATGGCTTACATTATTGGAATATTATTAAAAAACATCTTAGTGGGCGGGCCTTTTTTCAACTTTTCGATTTTGTAAGCTGACGATGTTTTTTATGTAATATTTGTGGTATTTGTACTATTTCATATCATAAACAAATCAAACAACAAAAAGACAGTTTACGTTAAGGTGGAACACCACAGTTAGATTTTGACGGCAGATCCTTACTAATTAATTTTTACTAAAGTAATTAGACCTGCTGATTCAATTTTTGACATTCATTTTTTTGTAAAAAAATGTTATCATTCACAATCATCAAATAACATCAATAAAATACATTTCAAAAATGCAAAACATAAATAAAATTTATTACTAAAAATATTTTATTTTTTCATTTTCGATTTAGCGTATCTTAAATAATAAAACACTTTTTTAATTAAAAAGCTAAAAATTTAAAATTTTTTAGACGTTAAAAATACGACCCAGCGAAGACTCGATCCCAGGGATCCCACGATCGGAGCCCGACGTACTAACCACTCAACTACTGGGTCATCTGTGGTTTCTTCCTTAAAAGCTACTTTTAAAGAAAGGGCTTAAAATGTAGTTTCTCTGCGTCAATTAAAAAAAATTAAACGAAAATTAAAAATTTGATTCGCTTAGATTTTAATCAAAGTTTGGAAATAGTTAGACACAAGTCTAATTAATACTTTGAATTGTATTTGATTAAAAAACTAATTCAGGATTTTTTTTATTTGATTTTTCTTTTAAAAACATAGATTTTTTTATTTTTTAAAAATTTGAATTACGTTTTACTCCAAACCACATCTTAAAGTTACTCCCTATTTTTTAACTTTCTATAAAATTGCGGACAAAACTGAATGAATCAAATTTTTTAAATGGCCAAAAACTTTTTTGAGCTTTAAATTCATTGAAATATATCTCAAAATAGAACAAATGGTAAACAATGAAATTATTACCGTTAGATACATCATAATCTGAGCTTTCGATCGCACTATACTTTTTTAAATAAAAATTAATATCTAAGACGATATCTAACTTTTAGTAAAATGCGTCATAACTGTGGTGTTCTACCTTAAATCAAATAATAATGTTCTTGCTAACAAGTTAACTATGTTATTTTAAATAAACTTTTTAGGTGACAGAATGCGAAATTTTTCTGTCGTTGATAATAAAGTTTTTGGACGGAGATAAACTTTTATGGCAGAGAGCTTTAGCATTGGAAGTGCTAAATAAAGTGGCTGTGAAACCAAATTTGTTAAAGTAAGTAATCCATTTTTATTAAAACAATCGAGATATGTTTTAATACTTCAGATATTAAACATTGGTGCAGTAAAAAAACAAGAGACTTGGTTTTAAGTAGTGATGGGCAGTTCCGGGTTCCGGGCAAAATCTGAAATTCAGGTTCCGGTTCCTGTTCCGGATTTTTGGAAAATCTCGATTCCGGCTCTGGTTCCTGTTCCGGTGTTCCGGAGGATTCACAGTTGAATAGGCAGTTCCAGTTCCGGATGTTCCGGCAAAATTTCGGTTTCCGGATTCCGGTTCCAGTTCCTGTTCCGGATTTTTTTAAAATCTTAATTCCGGTTCCGGGGGTTCCGCAGTTCCGCCTATCACTAGTTTTAAGGCATTATAATAATTTTTAGTCGGATTATTTGAAAGTGTTATTATTATTATTAATATTAATATTAGTTTAAATAGTTTTTAATCTAACTTATTTAGATCATTTTGTCAAAACTACGATCTTAAACCACATTCCACACACGTTCTTCAAGATATAGTAAGCGGGCTAGCGAATTTTGTACAGATTGCGTTTAAATACGGCGATTCATCTCCCGGTAAGCGCCACTTTATTCTTTAAAATCAATTGTAATATTTTAAAATTTATTTTAAAAAAACTTTTGTGTGTAGCTTTAACTGCCCCCCTGGCTGGGGTTTTATTTGGGAGTAATTTCAAAACGGGGGAGGTAAATTTTTTGAAACGGGGTGGGGGGCAATAAAACGGGAGAGCAAGCAGGGTAGAAAGAAAAATAAGAGAAAAAAAAGAGAAAAAAAGAGAGGAAAGGGAAAAAAGAAACAAAAAAGCGAAAATAAAGTAAAAATAGGTCTAAAATGGTTTAAAATACATTGAAATAGGCTAAAAACTACAAAAAACTCGCGATGATGGCGTCATCATAGGTCAAAAATGGCGTCATAATTTTAAGGTATTTTTTCATTTTTTGGCGGGGGGGGGGGAGAAATCCTGCAATAAAGCGGGGGGGGGGCATTTCCAGACCGTGCACAGGACTGTAATAATAATAATAATAATAGTATGCTTTTGTGAATAGAAAAGTTTACGTGTCTTTTTGCTTTATGCAGGCGCAGAAGGAGATCACGGAGATCACGCAACCGTTGGAGGTTTCGGAGGTCCCGATAAAGTGGTTTCAAATTCCACGGCGGGCTTTCAATACAAAGGAAATTGGATTCCATTAGCCCTATTTTCTTCCCAGGGAGTCACAAAGTCATTGTAGTAAGATTTTGTACTGGTGTTATTTTTTTCCACGCTTATTTTCAATTTTGTTTTAATTTATGGTTAGATAGCTTTTGACACTTTTTTTTTATTTCATATAACTCTTACTGTTATGGACCTTATTTATTTTGGTTTCTGGTTCTAATTTATTTTTTTAAATTTTCATGTACATAAATTCAAAGGAAATGTCGTGTTATAAAACCAAGTGCATTGGGTGGATTGCACATTATAGGTGGGCAATGACAGGATATATTCAAAAAAAGTGCGGCTGAAAATTTAAGGAGAGGCTGTGGTACCTTCAAAAAAAACCATATTTTATGGTTTCTAGTGGTAGGACGAATTTTTAATATTTTTTAGCTGCGTTTGCTTGAAGGAGGGTCCACCCGCCAAAAGAAGGCAAAAAATTAAAAGGGGGGAGTCGCCAGGAGGGTCTGGGCCCGCACAGTTTGATTATATTTGAAAATTAAACTGAAATTGCAGCGCTAAAAAAATAGTCGTTTTTTAAATTAGAATAATAATTTGATTATGGTAATGTTTTTAGTCTTGATTTAATGGACAAACATGATGCTCCATCTTTGCCGGACGGCTATTGTTTATCCTTGGCTTATATTACTCTGGTCGATGTTACACAGAGCGTCAATCAGATTGTACTAAATGGAAAGGAGGAATTCGGTAATAGAATACTTTTACTTTGTTATTATTTTTTTATTTTGATTTGCTGAATAATAGAGTTTACGAAACATTACGTTACTTCCAGAAATATGAGGCCGAATAAATCGAGTTTTTGAAAGAAAGAATGCTAAACAGTTTTGCTATTTTTAGCTTTTTGGCTGAAAAACGAGCGATACAGGACT
Organism: Microlaimidae sp. YZB2_3; assembly: GCA_030248175.1. NCBI lineage: Eukaryota > Metazoa > Nematoda > Chromadorea > Desmodorida > Microlaimidae > Microlaimidae sp. YZB2_3. Next base: position 50,395 of record JASAMX010032343.1, on the reverse strand, counting down.
TGAACTTGTAATCTCCAGCCTCAATACCTCATTGACTGACGTGCTGCGTTACACCATCGCGCGACAGTGTTACACTACAACTCTTATTTATAAGGCGTCATATTTCTAAAACTTTAACACAACGGGTATTGTGACTAGTGTTGTAAAAAGTATTGAATTTGGATTATTTTAAGTAAAAGTAAAAGTAATTCGAAAAATTTTAATTTAAGTAAGGTAAGAGTAAAAGTAATTTGTGATTTTTTAATTTAAGTAAAGTAAAAGTAAAAGTAATTGTCAAAATTGTATTTAAGTAAAGTAAAAGTAAAAGTAAGATCAATTTTTTTAAGTAAAAGTAAGAGTAAAAGTATAATAAAAGTAATTTTGAAACGAAGAAAAACACCGGTTATTGGAGCTCCATAGCTGCGTTCTAAAGATTTTTGCTTATTTTTCTATGTATAAATTGTCATTTTAAGTAACATTTTTAGTCAAAATAAATGGTTTTAGCGTATTAGCGGCTTAAAAAATTATCTTCAGCCATTCACTTTACAACAAGCTCATACGGAATCTACCCATTAAAATTACCCTTAAATTATTACCTATAAATTAATTTAAGTATTTGCCGTGGAAAATCCGAGTAAGAGTAAAAGTAAAAGTATTTGAAATTTCAAAAGTCGAGTAAGAGTAAAAGTAAAAGTAATTGAAATTTCAAAAGTCGAGTAAAAGTAAAAGTAAAAGTAATCCAAAATCCAATACTTTTATTACTTTAAGTAAAAGTAAAAGTAACTTTTTACAACACTAATTGTGACACATTACAATGTTTTTTATTTAGGCTTATCCGAACAATTATTGAATTCCATTCATTGTGGCATTCTTTCATCAGTTTCACTTTTACTTGAAGCGAGGTAATGTTACACTACATAAATTATAGCAATCTAAACTATTTTTTTATTAAACATTAATGGATGAAATTGAACAAAAAACCTGTAAAACGTTGTTACATTGTGTTTCCAAATAGATTTTAAAATAGTTTTAGATTTTAAAATATTTCTTTATTTTATAATTATGTTTGTCGATTTAATAATTGCTGCCCAATACGTGCATTAACTCTAGTTACCTGTTTTCTTTTTTGTTTGTTTTTTTTTTGTTTTTGTTTTTGAAAAGTGTTAAACTTTGCATTAGTATTTTTGTTGACAACATAAAAAGTTCTTGGAATTGCAGTAGTTTTTTATTGCAGTAATTCAAATAACAATATTTTGAATTTGAAATGAAAAAAATAAAAAACTTTTATTCGTTAGAAAAGAATGAAAATTTATAAATCGGTGTTTCTCATAAGGATAAAGGAATATCAAAATAATAATATAGCTTAAAAATTCGTTTGTTTAGTGTGGATGAAAACGTAACAGAGAACCTGCTGAAGTGTCTGGGAACGTTGGTGGGGCTTTCCTGTACACTGGGAAATACCGGGACACGCGACACAAGTTTAGGAGTTGTGTGCAAAGCCGCCTTACCTCCCAATTATATGGCACGAGTCCTGGGGACCAGCATAAAAAGCATCGAAAGCACCAAACGTACATTACTGTTTTTTATAATTTTTCTCATTTTGTCGTTTTGGTATTTTGACTTATTCACAGAAAAAGTTTAATGAGCGAAAATCTTTTTAGAAAATTGTTTTTTAAATTGAGTCTTTTTTAATTAAAAATTATCAAGGGAAAACTAAAAAGTAACATTTATTCAAATCATTATAATGAATAATAATAATTGAGAATTTCATCAGCTTAATGTGGTGGGTGGTGTGATAAAGTAGTACCTACAGATCTGTCCTGTGCACCTCCCCCCCCCCACCTCGCCCGGGTTTTTATTGGGGGGAAAGCAATTCCAAAATGGGGGGCAACTTTTTTGAAACGGGGGTGGGCAATAAAACGGGGGGAAAGCAGATGAGAAAGAAAAAAAAAGAGAAAAAAGGGGAAAAGGGACAAAAAAAGCGAAAATAAGGTAAAAAAATAAGTCTAAAATGGCTTAAAATGCATTGAAATAAACTAGAAACTGTCAAAAATTCGCGATGATGGCGTCATTATAGGTCAAAAATGGCGCCATAATTTTAGGGTACTTTTTCATTTTTTGGCGGAGGGGAGGAGCAAATCCTCCAATAAAGCGGGGAGGGGCATTTCCAGACTGTGCACAGGTCTGTACCTAGCCTGAACTTGTACTTTATTTATGTTTTTTTAGTGTTAAGAGATGGATCAATAGATAGCTCTGCTGCAAGCGAAACGAGTATAACGGGCCTCTCACCAACTCAAGTCGTGGCTGTTGGTACTCCTTGTCCAACTCCAACACTGCCCCCTACAGCGTTGAGTTCACCTGTTGTGGTAAGAAAACAATTTCTTTTTTTTTAAATTTATTTTTGGTGTTTGAAAAAATCGGTTTCATAGTTTTTTTTATAAATTTTTATATTTTTAAAAATTATAAATTTTATAAAATATAATATTACAGATTAAAATGTTTTTCAGCTGACTTCTAAGAATCTGCAAGCAATGCGTTGTTTAATCGGTTCTGCTCAAATAAACGGTCCAAAACTTGAAGATTCCTGGCATCTGATTCTAGGAACCCTTCAGGTAATGCAATAAAATATTTTATTTAAAATATTTAAAGAATGAATAAAGTGTTATTTTAATATGACGTTTTAATCGAAATTGATCCCCAGATTTAAATAGATATAAATTATATTAAACTGCTCGTAAAGCTGGGAAGTCTCTAATGGCGATTTTGTTTAAAAGACCGTCAATCATAGAAAATTGTTAATAAATAATTTTTCACGTGATCGGTTTTTTCATTTAATTACAATGAGTTTAAAGCTAGAAAATTTTCCGAATGCGTAAAAAATTTTAAATGCGTAAAAAACGTGAGTCTTAAATAAAATTTTATAAAACAATAATTGTCGTAGTCAGAAGGCGGCCGCCTTGTACCAGTTCCTTTTTTAATCAAATAAACTTGTTTGTGTACGTCCCGTGATCATAAGTGAGAACAGTCCCGGAAGCTAAAGGGGGGTGGTAACCCGGGGTAAATCGCATTTTGAATTCTAAAAGAGGGTCCTAGGGGGTACGAACCCCCCTCCCCCTAGTTTTTTAGGGGGAGGTCGACCTGGGGTTCAAAATTTTAAAATCTAGAGGGGGTCAGATGGGGTCCGGTGTCCGGCGCAAAATAGTTTTGAACTATAGTAACTTAAATAATTGTTCTTTTTTATAGGATAATAATTACATTTTATTGAATAACAAGCGACATTCTAGTGTAAAAAGGGCAGAACTGCGCACGGTCTAAAAATGCCCCCCCCCCGCTTCATTGGAGGATTTGCTCCCCCCCGTTTTATTGCCCCCCTGCGGTGAAATGAAAAAGTACCCAAAATTTATGACGCCATTTGTTACCTATTATGACGCCATCATCGCGAAATTTTTGCAGTTTTTAGCCTATTTCAATGGATTTTAAGCCATTTTAGACCTATTTTTACCTTATTTTCGCTTTTTTTTAGTCTTTTTTCCCTTTTTCCTTCTTTTTTTCTTTTTTTTTCTTTCTCCCCTGCTTGCCCCCTCCCTCGTGTTATTGCTTCCCCCCGTTTCAAAAAAGTTGCTTCCAACCGTGCCCCTCCCCCGTTTTGGGATTTCCCCCAATAAAACCCCAAGGGCAGAGCACAGGTCTGAAAAGAGTGTCAAAACATGAATTTATGTTAAAAATTCACGTTTTTGGAAGAAAATTTAGTATAAAAAAAGTACCTGAAATTTTCCCGAGGGGGGAGGGGGGGTTAGATTTTTAATTCTAGAGGGAGGTCAGGGGTAAACAATTTGGAAATTTGGGGGACAGGAGGGCCTCCCTAGATTTTCTTCTAAGGCCGTGGGGTTTTTTTCCTAGATTTTTGGGGTGACCGTCGTGGACCCCACCCTTTCTCACCTATGCCCGTACTTGTTTGTAACTGTTGTAGCATTTGGTTTGGATTTTGGGCTTGAAACCGCAGACGAACGGAGCTCTGAAATCTCAGCAGTCCAGCGAGGCAGCCGCCAGTCCGGGCACCGTCCTTACTACTGCCGTCATGGCCGATGTACCCGTCTTGGGGAGCATGCTGGGGAAACTCTTTGACGTCTCCACGTAGGTCTCCTTTAACTTAAACTGTAATTTATTTTTTACATTTTTTTTATTGATAAAAATTAGCGATGGGCAGTTTCGCTTCCGGGTTCCGGATGTTCCGGGCAAAATTTGTAGTTCCGCTTTTTGTTCCGGATTTTTGGAAAATATCAATTCCTGTTCTGGTTGCGGTTCCGGTGTTCCGGGTGTTTCGTAGTTTTATAGGCAATTCCGGTTCCGGATGTTCCAGGCAAAATTTGGAATTTCGGTTCCGGTTCCTGTTCTGGATTTTTTTGAAAATCCCAATTCCGGTTCCGGGGATTCCGCACCGCAGTTCCGCCCATCACTAATAAAATTCCATTTCTCACAAAATTAAATCTACTATGATCATGTTCTTAAAATAATTTATCGGTGTCTAAAAGTCATGATAGTAAAAACTTTGTAGTGATCTGGACGAAGTGGCCTTACATCACGTGATCGCCGCCCTGTGCAAATTGAGTTCGGAGGCCATGCAAGTGGCAGTCAGTCTGCAGCGGGAACCCTCCTTTTTCCCGGTCGCCAAACTCATGCAGACAGGACTGGTCAACCTTCACCGACTGGAAGTATTCTGGAAACCTCTAACCGGTCATCTGCTGGAAGTAAGAACAACCATAGGTGTTTTTTGTCAGGTCCGCTAGGGGGGGGTCCACCACCGGGTGGAACTCAAAAATTTTAGGGGGTCGCCGGTCGACCCCGGGTGCGACATTTCAAATTTAGGGGGGTCAGTGGGGTCCGATTTTTTAACAAAGTTTTTTTAAATCATTAATTTAAGTGTTTTTAGGTCTAATATTGAATGTTATATACTAAAACAGTTTATTTAGGCCTAAAAAGTGTATTTAAACACTGTTTTTAGCTAAAAACCATGTTTTTGACAGTAAATAAAAAATTATACTTCCAAATTAGTAGGGAGGCGGGAGGCGGGTCAGCCTCGCTAGGGGGTGGGGTCAGGCCAGACCGCTCTCGAGCTTAGGAGGAGGGGGGCTGGATTTTTTCTGGGGGGTCCGAAATTTTGGGTCTAGGGGGATGGGTGGACCGTGGACCATAGGTGGGCAGCCTCTCGCATTTCGGGGGGTATACCCGACCCCCGAATTTGGAGGGGGTGTCCCGAAAATTTTTTTGGAGTATACGCCAAATGCCCCATTTTTAGCGTTTTTAGTACTGGGACCCCCCAAATTTTAGGGGGGTGTCTGGGGTATCCCCGAATTTCTATATTTTGGGGGTGTCGGCTATAGTCAGGTTTTTTGGGGGTATATAACCCCCTCAACCCCCCTGCTCACCTATGCCGTGGATCCCTCTGTCCTCCCCCCTCAAAAAAAAAAACCACCTATGAGAACAACTTGCTGGCATAGTTGGTCACATTTAAATTGGGAATGTAGAGCCGGAAAAAAGTTAAACAATTGTAGGCTAGAATGTTGCTTCAAGAATTTTTGGTGAAAATGATTCGCCTAGGTAGGACTCTTCCATGATTGCCGCGCCAACAGAATTTAAACGCTAAAAATAATATACACAAATAACTCCAAAAAATTCTAAAAATTTCTTCAAAAATTTGCAAAAAAATATGAGCACCCTATCGATCGATGTGTACGTGTAATTTTAAACTCTCGGCTTTTTTACTTACGAAATAATTTTCGACATGGAATATTTTTATCGTCGTCACTACGGCAAAATGAGCCACAAAATGTATGAAATATATCGTCGTTACTACAGGAAAATCAGCCACAGTCCGTATAAAATATGTGTGCCTGTGACTCATTTTAAATTTAAAACAGGACTCTATTAACTAAAGAATGTCACAAAATGTCACAGTCACGTGTATTTTATAATGGCTGTGGCTCATTTTGCCGTGGTAATGACGATATCCCTATCCCCTCTACTTGTAAAACACAATTTAAATTATAAATGGTATTCCATGATTTAGAGGGTGTATATTACATGGAGGAAAAATGGGACAGCTTACGGGTGGGTGGTGGACCAAGGAGAGGTGCAAGGGAATAAGTGGTAGTGCTTTTGTAACAACAAAGAAACAAACAAATGGTATTTGAATCTGAGGTGTTTAAATGATTTTATCCAAAATTTATTTTATTATAATTACATTATTATGCGTATTATGTGTCTTTTTTATACAGACATGTGCACTGCCCCCGGGGGGTTTTATTGGTGGGGAGGGAAATTCTAAAACTGGGGGCATGGAGGGTCACTTTTTTGAAACGGGGGGGGGGGCAAGCAGGGGAGAAAGAAAAAAAAAGAGAAAAAAAGAAGGAAAAAGGGAAAAAAACAAAAGCGAAATTAAACTAAAAAATTGGTCTAAAATGGCTTAAAATGCACTGAAATAGACTAAAAACTACAAAAATTTCGCGATGATGGCGTCACAATAGGCAAAAATGGCGCCCTAATTTTTTGTACTTTTTCATTTTTGGGCGGAGAAAGGAGGGGGCAATAAAACGGGGGGAGGAAATCATCCTATTAAGCTGGGGGGGCATTTCCAGATTGTGCACAGGTCTGTTATATTAATGATAATTGTTGACGTGCGCAGTCTTTTTTTTTTGAGAATAAATATTATAAAGAGGCTAATAGATCAAGTAGTAGTTGTTATTTAAAGAATTCCAAATCGGAAGCTAAGTCGCTTCCAAAATAGTTTTTCCTTTTGTGTGATTGGCTTGAAATTTTAAAAAAAGATAATGCCAAAAGTTATAATGTAAACTAATTTATGTTTTAGGTGGCGTGTCACCCCTATCAGAAATTGAGAGAATGGGGCGCTGTGGCGCTTACATCCCTTGTACAGGGAGCATTCGCACTTGAGCCGTCTCCAAATGCGGATGTAGCGGTAGGTTTTTTTAACTATCTATTGTAATTATACTCTGCAGACTTGAGGAAGGTCTGCAAATACCCATTTCGCTATATCAATTAGTTATTTAATTACCATGCCCCTCCAATTGCGAAACTGTAAAGTAGATCCACTCTGCTCCCCTCCCCCCTAATGTTTACTTATGATCCACCCATCATCAATTTTGGTAAGCACCTATGAACTTAGAATAAAGCAAGAATATTAATATAAATTAAGAATATGTTCGACTGTACCCTAAGTTTTTGACTAAAATTAAGCTGAAAAAGTTGAACGAATTTCTGTACACTCACTGCCAGGCCCTGTGCCAGGGGGGGCAGGAGGGCCATGACTTCCCCCTTTTTCTGGGTTGGCTGTGCTGAAAATAAGGAAGAGGAGGTAGGTCCAGGGGATGTGGGGGAGGTAAAAGCGAAGGTAACTCCATTATGAACCCTGCTTCTCCCTATCTCCTTTCTTGGGGTATGGCAAAAGTGTATTCTGCCAGCCTGGCTGCCTTGAATTCAATGTAAATAGGTATTTTTAAGCCCTAATTTTGCGCATTTTTAATGCTAAATCAAAAAATTTCGCCTCCGGCGGTTATGGGGCCCCCAGACCCCCGGCGGGCGCTTCGCGTCCGCCTGGTCCCGTTTCGCGGCGCAAAATGCGGCGCTTCGCGCCGCATTTATTTTCTGTTTTCTAGAGTCTGGCCCCCTCCTTTCGAAAATCCTGACAGAGGCCCTGCCACTGCGAGTTTTCTTCTAGAAGTGTAGGAAAAGTCGTATTATTCACTGAAGGAAACTAAAATTGCGTTAAAACCATAGCTGAACACGGTCACCGAAGCTAGGGGTTTTTTTACCCCGGGTAGATGATATTTCAAAATCTAGGAGGGGGTTCTAGGGGGGAATCGAATCACCCCCCCTGGCTTTTTAGAGGGGGTCTACCCGGGGTCGATAGTTTTGAAACCTAGAGGGGGTAGATGAGGTCCAATGTCCGAAGCATATATCAGTACGGGGGAGGGTTGGGTGGGGGTTAACCCCCGCCCCAATTCTGATGGGGGGGTTGACCCCTCACTTAGAAGTGGGGAGGGGAGAAAAGGTTAGCCCCCCCCCCAATTTTCGAAAAATGAAGAAAAAAATGTCTTTAAAATGACTTCTAACTGCCTCCAAACTTAAGTTTTGAGGTCAAAATGAGTTTTTTGAGCAATAAAAAGCTCAAAAATGCAATAAAAAGGGCTTTTGATTTAAAATTAGCGTTTTTACTTATTTTTCCTTCAAAATCAAAAAACGATATGGGTAAAATGCACACCAGAAAAAAACGATATGAGTGAAATGCGTTTCTCGGATTTTAACTCCCCCCCCCTAATTTGGGGTTTAACTCCCCGGACTTACTTGCCCATATATGCACTATATACCCCATTTTTTGCGTTTTTAGTACTGGGATCTCCCAAATTTTAGGGGCGGAGGGTGTCGGGGAACCCCCAAATTTTAGGGGACTATCGGCAGTTTCGCGATTTTTTGGGGGGTTTAACCCCCCCCCCACACGCAACCTTCCCTGCCCACCTATGGTAATAACTAATCCATAAGTACTATTATGTTAAATAATATTTACTCGGTTCAGTATTTTGAATTGAAGTAACATTCATGTAATTTTTAATTATCAAATGTAAGTTTTCCAAACCAACAGTCATTCTTGCTAGATTAGATTATATAGCATGTTTTTTAACACTTAATAACAGCTATTTTCTTTCTTAAACAGTGTTATTCACATAGATGTTTTTTTGGGGGGGACAGAGGGGTCCACCCCCCTAGAGCCAAAATTTTGCACCCCCCTAGAAAAAATCCAGAGCCTCCCCCCCCCCCCACTCCCCGCAAAGCTCGAGAGCGGTCCGGCCTACCCCCCCCGCCCGACCAATTTGGAAGTATCTTTTTTTATTTACTGTCAAAAACACGGTTTTTTAGTTAAAAATAGTGTTTAAATACACTTTTTAGGCCTAAATAGGCGGTTTTGGTACATAAAATTCAATATTGGACCTAAAACACAAAATTATTGAGTTAAAAAAAATTTTGTTAAAAAATTGGACCCTCCTGACCACCCCCCTAAATTTGAAATCTCGCACCCGGGGTCGACCCCCCCTAAAAAGCCAGGGGGTCCGGACCCCCCTGGAAACCCCCCGCCTAAAAAATTTTGGCCTTCCACCCGGGGGTGGACCCTCCCCCCCTAGTGGACCCGACCAAAAACATCTGTGGTTAAAATCACTGTCAGCAAGAGGTTTTAAAATCTTTGGCACTGACCCCTTAGATATAAGAAACAGTTCAAGGGGCAACCAGTTCAACAGTTCTGTGATTTTGAATAATTTTTAATAAACGAATCGAAACTATTTAAGACAAATCATCCTTAGATGGTCCAGACGGTTATTTCTAGTGAACCTAGTGGTCAAAACCAATGGAGGCTTGCTCAATGGGTTCCCTCCAGCTCCAATATAGGCACCGTTTTTCCTTGATCTATCTATCTACCTATCTACATTTTAATAAATAAAACGCTTCTTGTTTTCGACTATTTTATTCTATTTTATTCTATTTTATTTTATTTTATTTCATTTATAAAAATTCAAACCCAACTCCACATCGTTTAGTTTAAAAAGTCGCATGGGATCTTTTTCGATAAAACGTTGACATTTCAGGTATTTTTTATACTCAACGCCGTTTGCCATACTACTTGTAAAACTACTAATCCGCTTTGTGTTGGCGATAAGTCGTTGTTAATTAGTTTTCAATGAAAAATAATGGTTATCGTGCATTTTGAGTTAGTTAGATGGTTACATAGCCGTTCTAAACATAACGTTTAAAAGCTTTTTCTATTAGTGTATCAGCCGTTATTAGAAAAATCGTTGTTTTGTTTCTACTGTAAGGCGCAGTTTTCGATTATTAAGCATAAGTTTGTGTTGTAGTATTACTAATTTGCGCTACAATAACTAATATGGACATAACAACTTTACTTTTTTGGTTAATAGCGGACTAACGTTATCTTAATTAGATATAGACGGAAAAAGCCTGGTTACGGAGTTTACGCATGTCATGTAACATACTTTGGTTGCCAGGAAAAATTCTTTAGAGATCATTTGTTGGTACTTTTTGATTTTATTATTAACTGTTTTAATAATAGTAAAAACTCGAGAGAAAAAATAATTAAAGCTCAATACTAACCTATATGGTTTATTTTAAAAAAATGAAATTAAAAACGTTCCACAAAATATTTTTAAAGGTTGATTTATTTCTTATTGTAAAAAAATCTCATTTTTAAATCAGGGACGTTTTGTTATTTTGTTGTGATTCTTTATTATAATTCTTTCAAGTCGTCTGTTTTTTTAGAAAAAAAGTGCTTTGATGCTTAATCCGCTAAGAGCCATGTGCGAGATCGGGTTTGAAGACAGTAGGCAGAAGCAGATGGAATCGCTAATGTATCTCCTACAGAGCAAAGGACCGCAACTTCCCGGGACACTATGGCCTACTGTGCTGGAAATTATAGAAAAAATCGTTTCTGACAATTCTTCGTAAGCTTATTTCGTGTTATTAATCACATAGCATAGGAATTTATTTTGGTTTCTTTTAAAACTAGATTGAAAACTCTATCAACCAACTTCTGCCAACCGTCTTCTGCCAACTTCTTCAACTATTGTTTGTTTTGACGATTTCGAACCTGACTTGCTCATTTAATAATGGCTTATTATCTTTTTTTTAAATAAAAATAAAGCAAAAGCATAATTATTTCGAAGTATTGTAGTTTTAAGTAATATATTTAACAAAGCTTAATGTTTCGTCAGAAAATGGTGTGGCTTAGGACAAAATTCAAACGGACCGCGCCTTTAATTATTACTTTTTATAGCTGCATTAAGCCGGCTTTGTATTGATAAATCCTTTGTACCGCCCAAAACGGAATAGCAACACCGTTTAAAGCATACATGGGCAAGTTGATCCGGAGTGGGGGGGTTAAACCCCAAATTAGGGGGGGGGGTTAAAATCCGAGAAACGCAAAATACCCTACAATAGCAAGAAGTATTTAAGTTAAAACGTTTATTGATAAAGACATCGTACGTAAAAGCTTGTTCCAAAAGATTCCGTTGTATTTGATCATGTTGTTTCATGTAATATGCTTAAGAATTATCCAACGTCTAAGGATTTTGCTGTTTTATGTTCCGCTTCTAATGAGTTTAATCTGAGAGTAAAAGAAAGTTTATGTATAAAGAGGGATAGTCCTGTTTTAAATAAGAATGTTGCCAGTGTTAATTTAAGCTTGTTTTAGCAATTTTTTGTATTTTAATATATTTCGTAGTAGTAAGTTCCTTTTGTCTTAATTGTTTGTCTAACTGTCGGTAGTCCATAACCAGTTTTAATTCGCGCAGTTTATGTTCTTCTATTTTATGTACATTCTTCTGTATATGTTTTTAATTTATCACAAACTTCTACTTCATTTTGTATGTTTTATCAAGTTTTGTAAATTCATTTCACTAGTTTCTTTTTCTATTCTTGTAATTATGTATTATTTACTTGACTTTAATACTTATTGTTTATTTTCTTAATTTGTAGTATTTTTTGTAAATTCACTTATAATTATTTAATTTTAGATGTAATTGAAAATGGCTGAAGAAACAGACGAAAGCTTTTACGTACGATGTCTTTATCAATAAACGTTTTAACTTATATACTTCTTGCTATTGTAAAGTTTCGATTTCCCCCCAACAAATCAATTGCAGACGCAAAATACCCATATCGTTTTTTTCTGGAGTGCATTTTACCCATATCGTTTTTCGATTTTGAAGAAAAAATAGGTAAAAAAAACGCTAATTTTAGGTCAAAAAGCCCTTTTTATTGCATTTTTGAGCTTTTTATTGCTTAAAACATTCATTTTGACTTCAAAACTTAAGTTTGGAGGCAGTTAGAAGTTTCTTCATTTTTCAAAATTGGAGGGGGGTTAACTTCCCCCCCACTTCTGAGTGGGGGGGGTTAAACCCCCCTTCTCAGAATTTCGGGGGGGTTAACCCTCCCCCCGTGCCCGTACATGGCTGTCGGTTTAACGCTCCATCTTCCCGTTTTTTAAAGAATTTTTAATATAATTGTTATTATTAAATATCTTTGTTCAGGTTCAGCGAAGCTTTGATAAAAACAAGCTACCAGGCGGTGCAGCTGCTGACCACGGACTTCCTCCCGCATCTGGACGCGGACTGCGTACGCCAGCTGGTGGAAGTGGACGCCCGCTACGGGGCTCAGCAGAAAGAACTCAACATCAGCCTCTCTGCTGTCGGGCAACTGGTAGGTTCTTTGTTCTTTTATTACTAATCGACAGAGTATTATTACAATGCTTATTCGTTTGAATTTATTAAAATGGTACTTGACTTAAATTTGGCCAACCTTAATTATGGCCACTAGCTGTTATTTTTGCCATCTGCAAACTTATGAAATGAACTGCGTATGGCTGGATAGATCGCAATGTTATCTATCCACCTAAATGCAATTCGGTTATTATTTTTTTGCGTATAGCAAATAATAGCCAGTGGCCGAAATTAAGGCTGGCGGAATTTAAGTCAGTTACCATTATATTGTTTGTAAATTTTTTAAGGTTTTAACAGCTAAACCCAAATCTAGCTCTCTGGGTTTTTAATAGATGGAAGAAGTTTTATCCTTTTTACGTCCAAAAATAATGTTTTAACCATTTTAAATTATTATTGCGTCTCAAATGCGAAATACTTATTGATAGTGATGTGATGGGCGGAACTGCAGAACCCCCGGAACCGGAATTGAGATTTTCCAAAATTTCGTAACCGGAACCGGAATTGAGATTTTTCAAAAATCCGGAACCGGAACCGGAATTCCAAATTTTGCCTGGAACATCTGGAATCCGCAACCGGAACTGTCTATAAAACTGAAACTCCCGGAACACCAGAACCGGAACCAGAACCGGAATTGAGATTTTCCAAAAATCCAGAACAGGAACCGAAACCCAGATCTGTGCACTGCCCCCTCCCCGGGGGGGTTTTATTTCGGGGGGCAATTGCAAAACGGGTGGGTGGGGGCACGGCACGGGGAGGGGTAACTTTTTTGAAACGGCGGTGGGGCAATAAAACGTGGGAGGCAAGCAGGAGGGAATGAAAAAAAAGGGAAAATAGAAAAGAGACAAAAAAAGCGAAAATAAGGTAAAAATAGGTCTAAAATGGCTTAAAATACATTGAAATAGGCTAAAAACTGCAAAAAATTTGCGATAATGGCGTCATCATAGGTCAAAAATGGCGTCATAATTTTAGGGTACTTTTTCATTTTTTGGCGGGGGGAGGGGCAAATCCTCCAATAAAACGGGGGGCATTTCTAGACCGTGCACAGGTGTGGAAACCGGAATTTAGATTTTCCAAAAATTTGGAACAGGAACCGGAATTCCGAATTTTGCCCGGAATAGCCGAAACCGGAACTGCCTCTCACTACTAATTATATTAATTTTTTTAATGTTCGATAATTGCAGTGGACAATTTCCGACTATCTGCACCAGCACAGGAGTAAATTGAACCAAGACAGCCTGGACGCCCTCTGGCTCTGCCTGTACACCTGTCTAAGTGAACTCTGCGTGGACGGACGTCCACCTGTGAGAAAAAGCGCCTGTCACACTCTCCTTCAGACCGTGACGTCGCACGGGGCTGTGCTCAGAACAAATACCTGGCAACATATGATTTGGCAGGTGGGTCGGGCTTTAATCTTGATATATTTATAAAACATGCTCAAAATTTGATAAATCGTAATAAACTGAAGCTATTTTTTTAAACGGAATTAATTTTCTACGAGTGGATGTGTACCACTTGTGTTGTATCGAATAACTAGCTAGAATATGAAAAATGAAAACGAGGGTAGACCCAAAAATGACCCAACGGCATAGAGAAGCGAAAGGAAATGGCTCTTTTTTCAAAAGAGATTTCGGGACTCCATTAGAATTTTGCTCCTTAGAGGGTGAGCGATGAGGTACCTCAAGATTTATTGTAGCCTCCTTGTTTCTTAAGATTTAGTGTAGAAATAAGAGTTATTTTTCACTCGGTAAAATTTTAAGGCAGTGATAAATATCTAACTCCCAAATCCAAGTGTTCCTATTAACAAAGGTCTCCATTTATGGGTGGGTTATTTTAGTTAGTGTAAAACCAACTAATTTTTAATTTTATGGCGACCAATCTTTTTAATATTATAGACCAGTTCTGAATAGGGTTTTTTAGTGTGGAAAGAGGGTACAATGACAACCAGCGCCAATCATATTATGTAGAGCTAAAATTGAGAAACAGCAAGTGACTCTTACATTTTACGGTTTAAAATACTTTATTATATTTGTTTAAAATCTCGACCCCTGACCTTCAAAATTTCTTAAATACTTCTTAACATTACAAAAGCAAAAACATTTTTCCGGGGTTTTTAGTTTTTTGCCGCTTCGCAGGTACGGCGCTGTTATCGCGCTTGGTTACCACTTTTTAAATGTTTCAACTACAGAAAATGCTTCTGTTTAATAGTATGGAATGGACTTTTTAAATTTAATTTTTAAATTTTGAATAGTTTTACAACCAGTAGCCGCGCTCATAAATCGCGAAACCAAGGTACTTTATTATTGTTTATTCCTCGAGCGAAAGTTTCCTTTTTCTTCTAATTATTCAAAAGTTTTACCGCAGGTGCTGTTCCCTATGTTGGACAGAGTGCAAGTCTCCTTCTGTAGTGCGTCCAAGACTAAGATCGAGCAGTCCACAGCCGGTGGCTCCAACATACTCATCCACCACTCCAGAGACACGGAGAGCAAGCAGTGGGCGGAAACCTCTGTGCAGACCCTATCCGCGGTGGTAAGAATATTCGTGGCCCAGATGGGGATTCTACTGACGCTCGGTGAGTGCTCTCAGTGAGGGGTTTTTTGAGCTGTGCAATGGTGACGTATAATAATCGGAATAATTTATTTATGACATTTTTTTGTTTGGGTGGACTAGTGGGACTGTGTGACCGCATCTAAGGTGGAAAACTTAACGGGAAAAATACTGGTGGTGGGCGGAACTACCGAACCCCCGGAACCGGAACAAGAACCGGAATTGAGATTTTTTCAAAAATCTGGAACAGGAACCGGAACCGGAATTGAGATTTTTCGAAAATCCGAAACAGAAACCGGAATTCCACATTTTGCCCGGAACATCCGGAACCCGGAACTGCATATAAAACTGCAAACCCCCCGGAACCAGAACCAGAATTGAGGTTTTCCAAAAATTTTGGAACAGGAATCAAAACCGGAATTGAGATTTTTCGAAAATCCGAAACAGAAACCGGAATTCCACATTTTGCCCGGAACATCCGGAACCCGGAACTGCATATAAAACTGCAAACCCCCCGGAACCAGAACCAGAATTGAGGTTTTCCAAAAATTTTTGAACAGGAACCAAAACCGGAATTTAGATTTTTCAAAAACCCGGAACAGGAACTGGAATTCCAAATTTTGCCCGTAACATACGGAACCTGGAACTGCCCATCACTAGTTTTTTTAAATTGTGCAATGGTGACTTATATTGATATCGTAATAGCTTACTGCTGAACATTTGGTCGGGTGAACTAGTGGGACTGTATGGGAACATCTGAGGTACAATCTTCTCTTCATCACAAGAATTTAACTACCACCCAAAAGTAACCATAAACAACAATCTTTTGCCGCTAAACAAAAACCCCAAAATCCTGGGTGTCACTTTTAATCCAAAATTAGCATTCAATAACCATGCCACCAACATTAACAACAAAGCATCCAGGCGCAACAACATCCTCAAAGCCCTGGCTGGCACCAGCTGGGGTCAACAGAAAGAAACAATAATCACCTCGTACCAATCCTCAACTACAGAGCCCCAATTTGGTCACCCAATCTATCAAAATCTCATTTTTAAAAACTACAAGCAACACAAAACACTGCCCTCAGGATAGCAACCGGCTTTCACAAAATGGCCCCAACCGATCATCATCACCAAGAAACTAAAGTGCTTCCAATTGAAAGCCACACCAACCTCCTTTCAACACAATTTTTAGCAAAAACCATGCAGCCAACACATCCATCTAACAAAAACACAGCCAATGACCATAGACCAAGAGAGATGAAACATACCCTACAATCAAAACTTGGACCAACAGCCAAAAGTGTCTTCAATCACATGCTCACCCAAAAATCCATCCAATCAAACATCCACTCATATTTTGTCAAAGAAAATATTTCACAACTCCAACCTAACGCACTATTAAAAAGAAAACCGCCACCAATCAACATAAGCGAACAACAACTCCACAGGAAGTCAAGAACCCTCCTGACACAACTTAGATCCGTACACTGCCACCGCCTCAACTCTTTCAAATCCAGAATCAACAACTCCATCAAAAACGAATGCCCCCACTGCAGTGGCAAACCCCACGACGTCAAACACCTTTTTGCATGCCCTCAAAAGCCAACAACTCTCAAATTAGAAGATCTATGGGAAAGACCAGTGGATGCGGTCAGGTTCCTTGAGGCCATAACTTAATTCTCCGGCAATGACAAACAAACATCTGAGGTTCAGGTAGAAAATTTAACGGCAAAAATACCCGTTTTGTAATAAAAATAATAAAGTAAACAGCTAGAGGATTGGCGCTTCTTTTAGAGCAGGAAATGTTCCCGGGTGTTTGAAAATTTGAAGATAATTTACGTGTCTCCTAGTACTGAAAATGCTAAAAATGTGGGTTTAGTCTGTTAGGCTACATCAAAGCAATGAACGGGTTTGTTTTCCATATGTGACTGTCAGACACGGTTAACCGAACTTAATTTAGAAACTCTTGAACAAAAATGACATGATATTAGTTTACAACATTTTATATGGATTAGTGGATATAGAAAAAGACTTTTTATTTTGTATAAATGAAATTGATAGACTAAGAAATAATGGTCTGAAGCTAAAAGTAAAAACATTTCGGTTGGATGTAGCAAAACATTTCTTTGTAAATCGCTTAATAAAACATGGAATAAGCTACCTAGAGATATATAGTTCTGACTGACGCAATAACAAAATTAAAAAAAAATCAAAATTAGGGTAGTGCATTTAATTTCGGCACTTTTTCGTTTTTCCAATGTAACTTTTCACTGTATGGCCCGATTTTCATGTTTGATAGCTTATTTTGAAGCTTTTACGATACTGCGTTGCGTCAGAAAAATTTCACTGTACGAAAGTTGTTTTTTATTTAATTAAATTAGTTTTTAAAAAAACGGAAAATTGACGAAATTAAATGTTTGCATTTAATTTCGGCACTTTACAAACAATCGATTGTTTCTCAGTCAAAAAAAATCATCATTTTCAAAAATTTAAAAGCCTATCATTATCTCCAGACAGTTTTCTTTAATTTAAGCTTCTACTTGTTGTTTAACGTGTAACTGGCAAAAAGCTACAGCTAAAATGCGAAATGGTATCAACATGAGCAAAATTTGGGAAAAAAGTGCATTTAATTTTGGCACTTTTTAAAAAGACCCCCGTAATCGAATTTAAGTGTTGTGCTATGACCCCTACACATTTCAACGTTGTCTTTTAACTATTTACAGCTACAATTTAACACCCGACCACTTAATTCAACCCGTTTTTACCTAAAGCAATATGTGTGCCGAAATTACACTATTTTATTTTATAACGATTGCTCACCACAGACGCAACGTAGAACCACGGGGAGTAAAAATTCTGAAAATAGACTAAATTTTACCAGGACAGTTTAATTTTTAAACCAATTTATTGCGTAATCATGAAATGCCCATGTTCTAAAAACGAGTAACAATTTTATTTTTTATAAATCACACAATTTCACATGAAAATATCACAACATAACAATTAAAAAACTCACGACTGTCATCTACATATAATTATCTCTCATTTGAGCTATCAAACGTCATATTCCGTTCAGGATTACCAAAGATATAGTCCAAAATCAAAAATGCCCAATTGGGAAAAGTGCCGAAATTAAATGCACTACCCTATTAACTTAGAACAACACTATAAAAAATTATATATTGTATTGCACTTTAGTTGTCGTAATATATGACTTGTGCATTTTATTAATAAATAAAATAAATAAATAAAATTTCGCAATAGCACTCGGTTATATATCTGCGCTACTGACTTTTGTTACATACTAGATAACATTTTTGAAGATTACGAAATTATTTTTAGGTTTGCACCGAAGCAACAAAAATAAAACAATACTATAGTTGTTGCGTTAGGGTGAATTTTAAAACTCTGACAAAACAAACCTAAAACCTTACTAAAAAACGAAATAATTAGATAATTAAAGCAAAATAAAGTAATAATTACTAATAAAACTGTTCTGCTGCTAGTATTTTTCATACGCGGAAAAAATGAGATAAAAAATTTTAGTGATGTGCAGTTCCGGTTCCGGATGTTCCGGGCAAAATTTGGAATTCCGGTTCCGGATTTTTGGAAAGTCTCAATTCCGGGTTCGGTGTTTCGGGGGTTTCGCAGTTTAATAGGCAGCTCCGAGTTCCGGATGTTCCGGGCAAAATTTTGAATTCCTGTTCCGGGTTCCGCAGTTCCGCCCATTACTAAAAATTTTTATTAAACTTTATTTTGTAAAACGTAAGACTTAAATAATCTTGACGCGTCTTTTAATAAGAATGTTAAAACTTAATTTTTAATATTTTTCGATTTTCTGTAAATTTTAGGGGACATATCGAAAATGTGGAGCTCCCTTTTACAGTACACGGAAGCTTCGGGGACGTGCGATACTTCGGAAGTATCGTTGGCTGCGCTAAAAAGCTTTCAAGAACTTTTGCTGCAGGGAAAAAGCAACTCAGCCAGCAATGAAAAGACGAAAGGAGGCGGGAAAAAAGGTGGCGCGGACGCCAGCGGAACTCATTCCCCTGCGGACAGTAGCCCCACACTGCCGGCCGAACTGTGGGGGTCCGCTTCTCAGGTATATATTTAAGAAAAAGTGTTATCCACACAGATTTTAGTAGTGATGGGCAGTTCCGGTTCCGGATGAAAATTTTGGAATTCCGGTTCCTGTTCCGGATTTTTGAAAAATCTTAATTCCGGTTCGTGTTGCTGATTTTTGGAAAATCTCAATTCCGGTTCCGGTTTTCCGAAGTCACAGTGAAATAGGCAGTTCCGGTTCCGGATGTTGCGGGCAAAATTTGGAATTACGGTTACTGTTCTGGATTTTTTAAAAATCTCAATTCCGGTTCCGGATTTTTGGAAAATCTTAATTCCGGTTCCGGTTCTGGGGGTTCCGTAGTTCTGCCCATCACTAGCATTTTAGTGTGTTACTTTTATTTGATTTTTGGATGTTTTTGACTCCTATTGGGTCATTTTTTTATTTTAATAATTTTAATATTATTTAAATTGCAGTGTTATATTGTGTTATTACCGTTTAAAAATATATAACTGATCGAAATTGTCCAAAATTTAGTCTTAATAATAATAATAATAACTATTTATTTTAAAATATAATGCTGCACTGGCCCCTATTAGTTGTGAGTGCTAATATTGTGCAAGATGATATGAACAAAAATATATAATATAACGAAAAATGTGCAACTCCTATATAAAAAAGTACGGAAAAGGTGGCCTTTATAATGAGCCTCTCCATTTAAATGACACTCTCCATAATAATGGCAAAGTAGCCATTTTAATGCGGGAAAATATGCTGTTCGCCTACGTTATCCAGCACAAATGTGCGCGGATCAATAAAAACATTTTATTTCATTTGCGGGATGCGTGCGCATTTAGTGTAAAGTGACGTAGGCGAACGGCATATTCCTTTGAATTAAAAGGCCATTATTATGGAGGGAGGGTGCCATTCAAATGGAGAGGCTCATTATAAAGGCCACCTTTTCCGTACTTTTTTATATAGGATTTGCACATTTTTCGTTATATTATATTTTTGATATGAACAGCAATTTCCATTTTATATGGAAAGATTGGGATATCTCTACAAACAAACAAACAAACAAACAAAATATTAAAATAAATATATAATAATAAATATATTTTATTTTAGTCTTGGTTACGGATCGCCCGTTCCGTAGTGACCCCGGATAGTCAGCCGCTGCAAAAGGGTTCGGATAAACTGGTGACGCAAGAACCGGGCAAGTCGCGCTCCGTGCCCTCCCCGGCGTATCTGAGCGCCCTCCTGCACATCTTTCCGGTCATATTCGCCAGAACCAAAGGTTTCACGGATCCGCAGGAGGTGAAGCAGCTGAGCAAAGTTCTCAAGGGGGTGACGGCCTTCCCGGTGTCAGCCGACCACGCCCCGTTTATCCTGCCCACTTCTGCCGAAGTGACACCGACCCAGGAGGCCGTGCTCAACTGTGTGAAAGTTGTGTATCAGGTGGGAAATCATTATCTAACTGTACGGCAGTTGGTAGGGGTGTTTTTTTTTTTAAATCAGCAATGGGAAAACCTGTGCTAAGAATGAAGGTGATATTAGAATGTCAGACCTGTGCACTGCCCCCCGGGGTTTTATTGGGGGGGTGCACGAGTAGGGACAACTTTTTTGAAACGGGGGGGCAAGCAGGAGAGAAAGAAAAAAAGGAGAAAAAAGAGGGGAAAATGGAAAAAAGGGACAAAAGAAGTGAAAATAAGGTTAAAAAAATAGGTCTAAAATGGCTTAAAATGCTTTAAAATAGGCTACAAACTGCAAATATTTCGCGATGATGGCGTCATTATAGGTCAAAAATGGCTCCATAATTTTTCTTGCACAGTTCTGCAATGTTATAGGGTAGTGCATTTAATTTCGGCACTTTTCCCAATTGGGCATTTTTGATTTTGGACTATATTTTTGGTAATCCTGGACGGAATACGACGTTTGATAGCTCAAATGAGAGCTAATTATATGTAGATGACTGTCGTGAGCTTTTTATTTGTTATGTTATGATATTTTTATGTGAAATTGTGTGATTTATAATTTTAAAAAAATGTTACTCGTTTTCAGAACATGGGCATTTCATGATTACGCAATAAATTGGTTTAAAAATTAAACTCCCCTGGTTAAATTTAGTCGATTTTCCGAATTTTTAGTCCCCGTGGTTCTACGTTGCGTCTGTGGTGAGCAATCGTTATAAAATAAAATAGTGTAATTTCGGCACACATATTGCTGTAGGTAAAAACGGGTTGAATTTAGTGGTCGGGTGGTAAATTGTAGTTGTAAATAGTTAAAAGACAACGTTGAAATGTGTAGGAGTGATAGCACTGCACTTAAACTCGGTTAAGGGGGTCTTTTTAAAAAGTGCCGAAATTAAATGCACTTTTTTCCCAAATTTTCCTCATTTTGATACCATTTAGCATTTTAGCTGTAACTTTTTTCCAGTTACACGTTGAACAACAAGTAGAAGCTTAAATTAAAGAAAATTGTCTGGAAATAATGATAGGTTTTTAAATTTTTGAAAATGATGATTTTTTTGACTGAGAAACAATCGATTGTTTGTAAAGTGCCGAAATTAAATGCATATATTTAATTTCGGCAATTTTCCATTTTTTTAAAAACTGATTTAATTAACTACAAAAACAACTTTCGTACAGTGAATTTTTTATGACGCAACGCAGTATCGTAAAAGCTTTAAAATGAGCTATCAAACATAAAAATCAGGCCATACAGTGAAAAGTTACATTCGAAAAACGAAAAAGTGCCGAAATTAAATGCACTACCCTACACAGCTAGCTACATTTACTTGAGAAATGTCTCAACAATATTTTTTTTAGTTTCTAACAAATAAAAATATAAATATTATATTATAAGATTTCAAAATTAAATGGAAATGATGTTTGTTATTTTAAGGTAATATGTTTTTAATGAAAATAAATTTACAAAGAATTCTCGAATATATTTGGTAAATATACATTCCAAATAAATTAATTGCTGAATTATGTTTCAAAATTTAAAGTGAATGCGTAATAAATAATAAATGCCGCGTTGCGCATTCACTTCCACATAAAAACTGCGCAGTTTTCCCCTTGAAAAATTTTTCGGCGGTGCGGTGATTCAAGTTTGACAATTAAAATAGCAGAGGTTTTTTATCAGCCGCAATACTTTTCACTATTAAAAAGTATTAGTATAATGGATTCGGACGAACTACTCATCAACGAAGTGCGGAGCAAACCAGAGCTTTATGATAAGCGAGATCAAGGATACAAAGATAAATTCATCCAGAATAACAGCTGGACAGAAGTAGCGAAAATTGCCGGTGTCATATGATATTTTGACTCCCGGTGTAGAATGACTCCCCGGTCAAAAATCAGGGGGGTCAAAATATCATGCGAGATGTCGTATGATATGTTGACTCCCAGTGTAGAATGACTCCCATCGGGATAAAATGACTCCCCTTATTAACATTGGGGAGTCATTTTATACCGGGATATATTGACTCCCCAAAAATTTCCATACATTATTACTTAAAACTGTGCACTTCCGCTCACTATATTTAACGTGTGTAAGTTCATTGTTAGTTAGGCTAAGCCTAAGCCTAAGCCTAAGACTAAGCCTAAGCCTAAGCCTAAGCCTAAGCCTAAGCCTAAGTTTTGTGGTCTGATCGGCAAAACCATTGCATTTACATTTATATTGAAAACAGGCATGTGTCATAGTATACACAATTAAGAATAAGTGACATCTAACCAGCGCAAAATGTATGATAAAAATTAAAATTAATTTTTAAAAGTTTTTACAATACAAGAAACAGAGGAGTCATTTTATCCCGCAGGGAGTCATTCTACACCAGCGTACAACCGGTGTAGAATGACCGGGGAGTCATTCTACACCGGTGTATTTTGACCCCGGGAGTCAAAAATTAGAAGAGTCGAAATATCCCGCGACACCGGCTTTGATTCCGCCGCAGCCGCAGAAAACGATGGTTGACTTTGAAAAAAATGTATTGCAACAAAAGAAAATTGTACAAGAATCGACCATCCGGTTCTGGGGCCAAGAGACAACATAAATGGGCTTACTTCGAATCGATGCGTTGGTTAGACGGATACGTTGAAATTAGAAAGTAAAAATATTTATATTATTTTTTAAAAGGGTAATATCAAAACGAAATATTTATATGGCCCGGAACTAAGAATGGTGATATTTGTTTTTCTCGATAGGAGCTCCGAAGCAACCCCTGGAACTCCGGGGCAAAGCTCCGTTTATAAGAGCACCGAAGCAACAAAATAAAACGGGGGGGCAATAAAACGGTGGGGGGGGGGAGCAAATCCTCCAATAAAACGGGGGGGGGCATTTCCAGACCGTGCACAGGTCTGACAACCAGTGACCAAAATTAAGGATGATCGAATTTAAGTCAGTTCCCTAACTTGTAATGAGTGTTTTTTGGCAAGTTTTCACAATTTTTTACATGTTACACATTTATAACCAATTTCTTTACGCAAGACAAAAATAAAGGACCCGACGTGACCACGAAAATAATTGTCCTTGGTATTGCTGTAAATACAAATGAAAAAAATCAATATATTCCGCACCAGGAGGAATTTCTAAGGCGTTATTTTCCAATTTTAAAGCTAAGTTCGAAGTTGAAAAAATGCCGCCATCGCTTTTGCTTCCTTGACTGCCAATATCTACAAACAAGAAGCGGTAATTCGCGTCCACCAATGCAAGAAGCACCATGGAATGAAACCCTTTATAATTAAAATATTCAGATCCTTGCTTTAACGGTTTTTGTATATGACAGTGTTTTCCATCCAATGCCGCTATGCAATGAGGTAATTGCCACGTGCGTTCAAAATCTTCCGCAACCTTTTTCCGGTCGGCTTCACAACTTGGGGGAGCCAAGTAGGTTTTTTGCAAAGCGTTCCACAAAGCTTCACACGTCTCAGAAACTATATTGCAGACTGTTGATCTACCGAGTCGAAAGCTAAAAGAAATTGTTTGCTGTGCATCGCCGGTAGCAAGAAATCTGAGAGTTACTGCTAATCGTTCTTTTGCTGGAATTGATTCTCGAAAGTTACTTTTATGCTTTACAATCAAAGGTCCGACCAATGACAAAAGAAAATCAAATTGAGGCGGAGTCATTCGAAAATATTCAAAAAAGTACTCGTGATCCTGAAGTCTCATTTCTTGAATAAGAGCATGGTATTCGCCTTTTTGTTCACGCTTTTTAAAAATTGGGCGAACCCACCATCTTCTTTTATTTTGGCGTAACCGTCTTCTACGAAGTAAAAGCAACAAAAGAATATCTACTTCGTCGTCATCGTCATCAGATGAAAAACATTCGTTAAGAGACATTTTTATTTCACTACATTAAAAAACAATAACGTATTTTCTCAAACCTGCTTTTAGCAGTGCTAGCTAGCACTGCAGTGTGAACATCTCCTAGCACTTAGCACGTAGCACGTAGAACCTAGCACCTAGCAGCTAGCACCCTAGAACTTAGCACCTAGCATCTAGCACCTAGCACTCCAGTGTGAAACGGGCTTTACTGTTTCACTGCTGTGTCACTGTGGTGTGAACGCGTTGACATTTGTCATTCAGGTGTAAACCAAGACAAAATGTTGTTCTTAAAATACCGTGTTTAGACAGACTATTGGTTAAAATCTTCTGCCACCAATCGGTGCTCAGCTGGTACTATCTACTCCAGGAAAGGATGTATGCTGGCCAATTACGTCAACACTGTCGCTGACCGTTGTCAATGTCGAGCCCAGGGGGCGCCAACAGGTAAAAATATGTCAAAACTTCATATAAATTTTAAACTCAACTTTTTTTATAAAAAAAACTTGGCGTCACAGGTTTTTAAAATTTAGTTACAGTTTGTTGGAATAAAAATGAATCGTCGGTGACATAAATTTTTTTTGTCCTTTGATTTATCCATTTCCATTTTTTTAAAAATCAAATGTGATAGACTCGTATCTTTATTGTACTGTGCAGCCTGGTTAAACGTACTGTTTCAAAGAATACAAGTGATCAAGGCAATACGTTAACTTCAACTACTGATGACAAATAGCAAAAAACTAAACTCAAAATCTTTAAAAAAGTTATTTATACTGTCAAAAATATTAGTAATTATATCTTACTAATAAAATCTCACATCTGAGTCATGCAATATTGTTCACTAATAAAGAATAGTGGGCTATATTAAAACGAATTAAGACTAGGATAATAATTTTAACTTATAAAAAAATAAAAAAATCAAATAGTTAAGTACTCATTTTTATTATGAATTAATTATAATAAATAATGGTAAATGGCTTTGTTTTGTATTTTTCTCGATACACGTTTTTTTATTCGATGAACGACACAACCAAGCTTCTTTTCTTACAGGTACTATAAATAATTTCTCATAATGCATTTGTTATGTTATTTTATAGTGCATTAAGGTAGAACACTACAGTTCCAAAAATTTCTTGATTTTTTCAAAAACAACCACTCGGCGGTCCTAATTACGAATTCGAACTTCGTTTTTTGATTTGACCCCGAGGGGGCGCTAGGGGGGGTTGCAACCATAGGTGGGCAGGGGAAGGGTTGGGAGGGTTATACCCCCCAAAATTTCGGATATTGCTGACATCCCCTCCCCCTTAATTTGGGGTACCCGGGGACACCCCCCCCCAAATTCGCCTCCCGGACAAAAATTTTTAAATGTTATAAAACGACTAAAAAAAATTTTCCGCGCTTCGCGCGGAGAGTTAATTGTTAATTGACAATTTATCTTAGTTTTTCGATTACAAATCGATTATCCCGTTCAGTAGTTAAGGTATACAGTTTAATAAAACTACTATAAACACTATTATCCTTTAATTAACGTTTTAAACACATGTTTTAAATGTGTAGGTATAAGAAACCTTAAATTTTGTAATAAGTATCATCTGGAATTAAAATTTCAAGTGTATTTTAGCGCCTTAAATTAAAAATTTTCTCCCCCGGAGGGCATTCTGCCCCCCGGACCCCCCTGACAAGGGGCTCCGCCCCTTGACCCCGCTGGGGGGCTCTCGCCCCCTAGACCCTCCCATATCTGGGGGGCTCTCGCCCCCTAGACCCCCATATCTGAGGGGCTCCCGCCCCCCAGACCCCCCTTCAGGGATAGTAGGGCCCCCAGACCGCCCCCCCCCCCAAATGAAATCCTGGGCACGCCACTGCAAAAAGGGGGTCTGTCTAACCCCAAATTTTTCCCTTTGCCGACCTAAAAGAGGTGTCTAGACCCCCCTGGCTACGCCCATGTATGTATATAATCTTTAATTAAATATAAGATTATGGATTAAAAAGTTTGTGATACTTGACTTTATAATCAAGATAATAATATTAATATTCTATTATTACGTATTTTAATAATATAATTATTAAAAAAAACTATGATTTCTAATCTATTTATAAGAATAAATAAACACATTATTAATAAAAGAATTAAAAAATACAATTTGTAAGTTCAATTTTACACCGTTTTAAAGCATTTATAAGCTTGTGTTACGTTTTTTTAGCGTTTTAAGCCCATTTTAAGGCAGCGCGAAATTATTGGGTACACCCCCCCTCAAAATTTGGGTCTTGCCGGACACCCCCCTCCCTAAAATTTGACCCCCCCTATACCCCCCAAATCCGAGAGGCTGCCCACCTATGGTTTCAACCCCCCCCCTTGGGGGGACACTCTGACTCTACCCCGGTTTTATTTCAAAACCACCTCAAAGCACGTACTCAGGGTTGAATACAGTATTAAATAATGTACACTTTTTTTAATTAAAAAAATTAAAACTAAAAAAAACATTTTTTGGTGTTAAAAAAACTCCCAGGAGGATTCGATTCGAACCTTGGGCTCTTGTATTTTGAGTTCTACGCTCTAAACACTCGGCTACTGCTCCGTCTCAGTTTCTATGTTAAAAACAACTTTTAAACGAACGTTTCAAAATGTAGTTTCCCAAAACAAAATGAAAATTTGTTTACAAACCGATTTTAACAAATTATATATCAAAATGGAAAACTCAACGAGTTAGAAACATTGGCGTTGTTTATTTAAAAATCGTATAGAGATCTACTGAGAAATTAGGCTCCAAAGTTAATAAAATTTTCTCAAAAAACTCTTCAAAATGTCGGGTTTTCTCGGGTTATTATTATACGATTTTGCTGAAAACAACAGGAAAGTTTTATCTACTCGTCTTCTAATTACGTACAAAAAAATTTTTAAAATCGACACGCACAAATAAAATTTTATATGTCATTTTGTGAAAAAAACCTGGGATTCGTCGGAATCCTCTTTGTGGACCATTCCCACAGCGTATTTTTAATTTTCATGTTTTTATCAAAATTTAAAAAGACATGTTCAGGACATGAAGATTAATACAGTATGTAGTTTATAAAAATTGGTTACAGCTGTAATGAATAGCGACTATACAAAGTTTGTGCGGTTTTTTCTGTAGTGTTCCACGTTCCACCTTAAGTAGTTCTTATTATTGCAATATGCTTTTTTGGTTTTTTGTTGGAAACAAATCAGTTTAAAGTTATTTTCATAGCATAAAACAGTATTTTTTATTATTTAGAAAAATTCTATTAAATTTGGTGTTTTTTTTAGAAATGACATCAACATGCAAACCTTTGCCCGAAAATTCCTGCACCCTTTACGATCATATAGGTTGTGTAGCCAAAATTGCTCACGATCATTCCTTCATTGCTGATGCAACAGGTATGATAAATTCAGCATATTATTTGTAACATGGAATTTAAAATAAAATTTCTGGGAATACATTATAGCAAATTTAATCCTGGCTTACCTTACTGAAGTAAATATGTTAAATTTTCAAATATCAAATATTCAACAATATTTCAACATTAAATATTCCACATTAGAACAATTTCAAAGCAGAAACTGCTATCAAAAATATTCTTGAAAAAAAGCTACATAAAAATAGAGTAGCATAAAACAAGCGACAATTTGTTTGTATTTTTTTTTATTAAAAAAGTTGAAAACCATACTTTAAAACACATAAATTTCAAAGAAAGATAATCGTTTTAAAAATAATAATAATAATGATAAAAAAGACATGATTTGACCAGCTTAATCAAGTTTTTTTTATTATAATTGAAGAGGTGCCGCGGGTCTAAATCACCCGAAGACGTCCAGTACCATCTATGATTTGTTTAACTTATTTCGGCCAACTAAAATTGCTACAAATTGTTTTGGTTTTATAGAGTCGTTGACACATTTTACAGGAAGTAAAGAGCACTTCTGAATGTTTAAGTGAACGAAATTTAATTAAACTTGTGAGTGAGCTAATTAAATTTAGGTTGCGATCCGGCTGAAAGAGAAGAACAATATGTTTCTTTCGTCTCTTACGATCCGGTAAGTCCTGCAGGGATAGTTATCTCGGAGAACTTTTCCAGAACAATTCACGATAACATTGAAAAGCTTCACAATATCAAGTACTCCAGGCATTTCACGTATAAACCGATGAAAACACTGCAAGAAAAAGTGAAAAACCATTTAGAAAAAGTTTTACCTTTTATTAGCGCCCAGATTTCTTACAAAGATTTACCATTTTCATTGGTAAACAATGACTGGTATGAAAAAGAATTCAATATTTCCAATTATGACAAAGAAAACTTCGTATGTTCTCTGCTGGATAAATTGAACATGGATTCGGGACTTTTTAACTGCAGTGGTAAACAAACATTTTGTTTTTCCAAGGTGTAACAAAATTGTATCCAAATAAAATCAGTAAATAATTCTTAAAAATTAGAAAAAACAATGTAGTAAAACTTATTTTAGTAAGCTTTTGAGTTCTGACTATCGCTTGTCATCAGTTCGTTAGTATTGCGCCTGCCATCGGTTTTCACTATTATAAAAAAATTTCTTGGCTTACTAATATTTATTTAGTTATTGTAATAAAAACTTTTGATTTTTAAGAGAAGTTTTAGTCGCAGGAACTTGGGGTCGACATTTTTAAATGGTTAAAGCTAGACTACGCCTGGCTCTAAAAACCCCGTACTCTTTATATTTAGGTCTCAGACTGGCTAGCTTAAGAGCCATGCGGCATTTCTATTCGCAATATCTTTATTTTACTGATAAAAAACGAAGAGTTTTCCACCTCGCAAATTTTAGATCACACATAGGAACAATTCTAAGAAAAGCGTTAGTTTTACTTCAAAAATTTACTTCGTTAATAAGTTGCTTAAATTTTTTTGTCAGTAAGCACACTTTAATGCCTACTTAAAAGGCTAATTCTAATATTATGTTAGGCTAGGGTTGTTCATAAATCCAGTAACAATGTCATGCATAGGTTATTAATATTTTTATGAGTTTCTTTAGAAATTAAACAACCTGTAATTCTAATACAATTTTTTATAGACGAAACCCAGAGAAAAATTGATTATTTGTTCAAATCTCTGAAGCAATACAGCGAATATCTTAAACGTTTAATGGACTTGTACAGCCGTTGGCAATGGTTTTACAAAGGATTTGTAAAGGAGCATGAAAATGACAATGTCGCCAATTATACGGCAATCACGCTGTCAGAGGTCCACCCTTTTATCACGGTGAGTTTTCAATCTTAAGGATATATCGAAACTCTTAATTATCTTATGTGGCGTAAAACAAAACAAATAATAATATATGACAAAAGTTTTTTAATTTGTTTTTGATAAATTCAAGTGTGCACAAAAGTGCCAAGAGTAGAAGTTTTATATAGTAACTTTTAGAGTTTGAAATAAATATTTATATTAAAGTTTTTTAGATTTTTATTATACCGGTTTTTAAAAAAATATTCATTATTTTGTGATCTCCAAAAAATTTTGCATAAAATTGTTTTAAAATTTTTTCATTGTTTACAGTTTCAGGAATTTCTTCAAAATCATTTGGAAATATTTCGAGCGATGGAAAGTCTACTCGCGGATGGAATTCAAAACACAAGCCGTGAAATAGTTCACTATCTAGAATTTCCTCACCATATTGATTCTACACAATGTCCCCTGAATGAACTTTTTACAAAAGTGGTCGCAATTGACGAATGCTCCTTGCAGCTATTGGACATCTTAAATCAACAAATTGTAAGGATAAACGATTAAAAAAGTGTGAAGATTTAAAGATTTCTGCCTTGAGCCCTTCCAGGATTTTTCAATAGTTTTCTGAAAGGGCGTTTTTTCAAATATTCTTAAACAAGCAAAAAATTAATGAATTTTATTCGTGGTGTTTGTAGGTGTTTTTATGAATAAAAGTATGATGTCTAAACATATGGTACATATATCTGAACGAATATAGAGTTTTTGGTAATGTACTAATTGGTGGTTTTCTGCTTTCAGGAGGTCAAGAGCAACCTCCGGAGCTCCGTAGCACCATTCTATTTTTGTAAATATTTAAAAAGCGATGCCAGTTTTATAAATATTTCAAAAATCATGCCATAAATTACTTTGTGAAATTTTTTTGTGAACTAAATTCTTTTTAAGACTTATTAAAAATCATAAAAAATTCTCTGAAGCAAATAAAATAATTTATACAATAATTTTTTTTTATTTTTACTTTAAAAAGATAAGATTTGAAATAAATTACTTTTAAAATAAAAAAAACGTATGTTTATTTTAATACAGTTTTTGAAATTTTAACAAGAAATCACTTTCAAAAACTAAATACTGTTTTTAGTTTTGATAGAGTTTCGCCATTATTTGTAAATTAGCAGGTTTATTCCCTATCGAATCTTCGACTTATTTTAACAGTTTAACGTTTTTAGTTGAAATCCGGGTATGAATCTGTAAGCTATGAGCTCTCGGAATTTTTAAAAAGCGTGAAACAATACTATTTTCGAGCGGTGCGTATACAAGATTACTATCAAGTTGGTCAAAAATTTATCAGGTAAATAAATGCGAATACTTATGGTAGACTTCAGTGATCTGTGTATACACGAAAATTGTTGAGATTTAAAAATTTGAAGCATACATGTAGATGGTTAATTACACAAAATTTTTTTAAGATGATGGTATATTATTCCAAAATTATAAATTGTATTGAAATAAAAATCTTTGAAACAAACAAGAAATTTATGTTTTTATTTTTTTCCGAAATTTTGTTTTTAGTTTTAAATGCCTCACTTTTCCCCATATTCCTTTATTTTAATAATATGCTATTTGTTTGTTTTTTAGAGAGAATATTATGCAGCTGCAGATGTACATGAGTACCTTAAAAGTTAAACACATTATTCAACAGCCAGCCTACAACTTCTGGACACTACTGTGTATGTCTATTATATAGTCAAAAAATAGTTTATATAGTGGAAAAATCGCTTAAAAATAATATTTTGTCATATAATACTCCAAATAGAGAGCCATTACAGTAAATATGATTTATATCAACTGATTTCATTTTTTGATGACTAATTTTTTATTACATATAATTTATAATCATACATTATATCATACTTTATGTACATATGTATGATTATATTGAGAATTATAAAGTCTTTCTTAGAAAATACTATTGTTTTGTTCGCAAAATTCAGGAGACTTTTATGATTTATCGACGATTTTTTTCGCCAAAGTAAAACTTGTGAACTCCTATATAAACAAAAAATGTGCGTATGAACCTACCTAGCATTACAAAAATTTGGGTCCGCGGTCCCGCCGCGAAATCAGAATTCGTTATAAAACCAATGATTTTTACCAAATTTTTTTACAAACCGGAGATTAAACAATTAAATTAAAACAATTTCAAGTATTTTTGTTAACTGTTGACCATTATTTAGAGCTAAATTAAGCGTAACTAAGGTTTCTCATATGTAAATTTTTTTAATTAATCAGAAAAAAAAACATTTTGTGATGCTTAATTAAATACAAAAAGACCACTGAAATTTTTCAAGTAGATGTTTTATTTTTGTATAAAATATTTCCTGTTTCAAAAATAATACAAAAAAATGCATTTAATTTGAGAGGAACTTTATTTCGTGGTGGGACCGCCGACTCAATTTTTGTTATGCTAGGTAGGTCCATGGTTTCAAAAATAACGAATTTGCTGGAACCATTGACGCCATTTCTTATGTTACGCTACACATATAATAGTTTTTTCTGTTTTTTTTTTGTTTCAAATTTGTTTGGAAACAAATTTTTGTGTCGGTATAAAATATTTGACCTAGAATCATCTAATATTCACATAAATTTCAAGCTTTTTAATAAAATTATTTATTTCAATATTTACTTTATGTACTTTTTGATAAATTTAGCTGAAATGGGTGGTATTCTTGGACTTTACTTAGGAGCAACAGTTGTCACTGTTTTTGAAGTTATTGTATTCTTTTCAAAACTTCATCAAAGAGATTTGCTGATACGAGCCAAACGGTAATTCAACAGTAGATTTTTTTAGTTTATGAGAATTTCCTAAAAATTTTTATAATATTTTAAATAATTTTGAATAATTTTGAATTGTTTTTAAATAGTTATAAAACCGAATTAAAAACTAAATCATTACACAATTTGTATGTGTTTAAGTTCAATCAAAGGCAATAATAAAAGCAGGTAACATAAGTGGGAAGGGAGAGGGAAAAGTGAGATGTGGTTATATCAAAAATATATAACATGTGTGAAGAAGGGATCTTTTGACAAATCGTCAAACATGTTATATATTTTTGACTATATTATTTTTTATAATACTAAATAAAACAAATAGATAATACTAATGAGAAAAACAAACATTTTGAATGCGTTTGCAGCAGCCAATAGTAAAACAATTGTTATTTTAGGAATGAACGTGCTCAAAAGGTTCTGGAAAGTAAGTTGATTTTTTTTTATTTGGCAATATATAAAAAGGTTCCAATTGTTTTAAGCGTTGTATAACACATTTATTGTAATAGAAAAATATTATAAAACAAAAATAAAAAAAATATGTTATTAAATTTCCCATAGTCAAATTTAATCCCCACGCTCAAATTGGTGCGCGTTTTAATTAAAATGTTAATACTACATGGCCCTAATTACTGTGCGCATTTTGGAACTACAATATTGCCCTAAAATGGTACGCTGTAGTTAAAGTGTCATAAAAGGTCGCCCTAATTAAGGCTACCATTAGGTTAAACACGTCAAAAAATCTTCTTTAGAGCACTCGAATCGAAACCCCAATTGAAGCTATAAATTTGTCATAGAAATATATAAAATTATACGTAGGGTAACTGACTTAATTTCGGCCACCTTTTTTAATTTTTTTGAATAAGTTTTTTCTGGCTTTTTCAATCAAGCCGAAATTTGACCTAAAAATCAAACAATAGCTATATTTGTTATTCCAGTGCAATATTTGAATATTTCTGTTACACTTAAAAATCAGTTAAGGTTTAAACTTTTTTTTTAAAGTGGCCGAAGTTAAGGCGCGTGCCATTTATTTCGGCCACCTACAAAAAACTGGTCATAACTATTGCTTAAACGAACAATAAAAATTTCTAAAGGTTGCCAATTTACCCTTAGGTATTGTTCTCGGTACATATAACTTAATTTTTCCGGTTTGCGAAATTTAATAGTTATTAGCAAGACTTTAAATAATTATGTCAAAACCTTAAAAAAACAAGTTTTAATAATTTTTATTTTTTGTTCAATTTTTATTTTTGGCTTAAAAACCGTCAAAACAAAGTCAAACGAGCAAAAAAAATCTTAATAAATACGGTGGTACAATGATATTTAAAAACAGCAAAAAACGGCAGGTTCTTTCACCTAAATTTTCAGGTGGCCGAAATTAACGGAATCTTAAAATGCGCAGTTAGTTAAACGCATTGCAAAACGATTTTGAAAAAAATATCAAAACATCAAAATTAACAACTTTGAGCCTTAAATAAAAGATATTTTAAGGTTATATATTGCTTCGTTCTAAATTTGATGCAGTTTAAACACAAAGCAAAAATTAGGAAAATTACAAAAAATTTACTTTTTGTATGAAAATGTTGATAATGTAGAATAACAAAAATAAAAAACTTTTGCAAAAACACTTTATTCAACATTAATCTAGTTACTTTTATGCTAGTTCTTTTGTGTTTTAAAAATAAGCCAATTTTCTAACACCCTAAATTGGTGGCCGAAATTAAGGCGTGGCCGAAATTAAGTCAGTTACCCTATATTTTTTTTTGTTATACTATTTTAGTTGCAAAGGAGTCACTCGACAAATCGTTGTGTTATTTTTATCATTTTTAATCATTTATGACTTTTTTTATTTTTGATGTATATGTACATACATTGCATTTCTTTTCTACCAACACTAAAACACACCAAGTCAAACTTGTTAACGTGCAATGTTGAAAAACTGAGACTTTTTTCCTTATGTTTTACTTAGGATAACTGACTTAATTTCGGCCACCTTTTTTTTATTTTTTTGAATAAGTTGTTTCTGGCTTTATCAATCAAGCCAAAATTTGGCCTAAAAATCAAACAATAGCTATACTTGTTATTCCAGTACAAATATTGAATATTTCTATTACACTTAAAAATCAGTGAAGGTTTAAACTTTTTTTTTAAAGTGGCCGAAATTAAGGCGCGTGCCATTTATTTCGGCCACCTACAAAAAACTGCCATAACTATTGCTTAAACGAACAATAAAAATTTCTAAAGGTTGCAAATTTATCCTTAGGTATTGTTCTTGGTACATATAACTTAATTTTTCCCGTTTGCGAACTTTAATAGTTATTAGCAAGACTTTAAATAATTATGTCAAAACCTTAAAAAACAAGCTTTAATTACTTGCATTTTTTGTTCAATTTTTATTTTTGGCTTAAAAACGTCAAAACAAAGTCAAACGAGCAAAAAAAATTATTTATAAATACGGTAGTACAATGATATATAAAAACAGCAAAAAACGGCAGGTTCTTTCACCTAAATTTTAAGGTGGCCGAAATTAACGGAATCTTAAAATGCGCAGTTAGTTAAACGCATTGCAAAATAATTTTGAAGAAAATATCAAAACATGAAAATTAACAACTTTGAGCCTTAAATAGAAGATATTTTAAGGGTATATATTTCTTCGTTCTAAATTTGATGCAGTTTAAACACAAAGCAAAAATTAAGAAAATCATAAAAAATTCACTTTTTGTATTAAAATGTTGATAATGCAAAATAACACAAATATAAAATTTGTGCAAAAACACTTTATTCAACATTCATCCAGTTACTTTTGTGCTAGTTCTTTTGTGCCTTAAAAATAAGCTAATTTTCTAACACCCTAAATTTGTGGCCGAAATTAAGTCAGTTACCCTATGTAGAAGACTAAGTAGAAAACAGGTCTCAGTTCTTCAACACCAATAAGGCAAAATGTGTTAAATTGACCATGAAGTTATTTTTTATTATTAATTCTTTACTTTAATTAATTTAAATAGTTTTTTTACATCTCTCTGTAATTTTGAAAAGGAAATCGTTGTAGGACTATATTTTTTTTCTGTTTTTAATAAATTTAGGGAAAAATTAGTTTAAAAATAATTTTCCGGGGTTACTTCGTACCTCGCAGCCCCGAGAAACTTTGCTATAAGCGTCAAAATAATAAAAGCTTATGCATAAAACATTCTACTCTAATTATAAATTATATTTTGGTTTACATAGATCAAAAATCAGTCAATAAAAAACCAAAATACAAAGATATTTTTAGCTTTGCACGTTAAAATAAGTTTTCTTCCTTTGTTCTATTGTCATTTTTAAAATTAAATATCAAAATCTTTAAAAATTGTGTGATAATTTTGATTGGAAAAACCGATTTTCTATAGTCCTTTTAGAGTTTCAAGCAGCATTTCTGGAAGAATCTCAATCGCAATGTCCTGCCAGTATTTTACAAGGTGCTATTCACACAAGACTTTGTCAAATGAGGAACGATCAGGTACTCGCAGCATTAGCTGAGCAAGATGAACCTTCTAGTCGAAGCAGTGGCATTGGTACTACTGTTAGTCATGTTTGACTCATGAGTGACTTTTTTGGTGAAAAGAATGGTTGTATTTTGACTTCAAAACGAAGACAACGACCGAGCCCTTAAAAAAAATTAGCCAAAGCGTATTTTTCGACTTTACTTTTGGATTAAAATTTCATTTTCAATTATAATCAAAAGCTTCGGTTTTACATATTGTAAACCATATCTATGTTATGCGAATCTTATTCAGTTTCACTTAGGTTCTTATAACTTCTATCTAAGTTTGTCTAAAATATATTTTTTTCACAAATAGACTTATGTAACAACAGTTTTTAGATTATATTTAACGAATATTGTTTTATTAAAGTCGAACCTAATCTACTTATTAAATTATAGTTTTGGCTTTATACGGGTTTATGATTTTTAATTCCAGAAAATAAAATAATGCTTTATAGTGTGATATTCTGTTAGTATGATACGTTTATAATTTAGTGTAAATATATATGTTACATATTATATTACCTGGTGGATAATTCTATTTATTACTTTTACTAAAATTTTTATTGGACAGTGCCGAAGCTTCACAGGGAGATTAATTTCCGCGAAATCATGCAAAAACACTTGGGTAAATTTTGAAATTAATTTTTTTTATTAAAAATTAATAGACTTCTTTTATATATATTGACTTATTAGATACAATACAGAAGACATGGGCTTATTGAAAGGCGCAGTAAGTCCAGGGAATAAAGAAGGGGGCCCTGTATAGACGAATCAGAATTCAACCTCGCGCGAGATTTCGTTTATTTTATAGGTTACTATATCTCCGATGTTTTTATTTACATTTTGTTTTTATTCATTAACAAATAAACCAGCCAATTTTTTTCCTTTAAGTTTCAACTTTTACAAAAATGTCTAAACAACTACATTTTTTGCTACATTTTTATGGAAAATCTTTTTAGACAGTTTGTATTTGTAATACGAACCACTGCAGAAGTTTTGTCAGTAACATTTGACAATGTAATGGTGCCACGTAATTGTACATTGGTACCCATTTGTTTTGTGCGTAAAGTTTAAGGAATCGTCTTTGGGCCGATAGATTATTTATAAGTTTAAAGGTATACCATGTAATTATTGTAAGTAAAAATTATTGTATGTGCAAATATTTGCAAATAAAGTTTGATTACTATACTTAAAAAGCTGACTTATCACAAACAGTAATATATAAGATTTTTTAAAATTCAGAATAAGAGGTGCAAGTGCGTTTTGTTTGTGTTGCTATACATAATATTTTTCGAAACTATATTTTTAAAATAAAAAATTATTTAGCAATAAAAAATGTTGATTAATATATCAAGCATAATAAAATTTTGGATCTGTGAATCCACTCACACATTTTTATCTGAAAACAAAAACTGTATATTAACCAGAAAGTTTTGTTTTTTAGAAAAATTAACTTGCTGATTTTTAATATATTAGGTTATCTAAAGTTGGCTCTTCTTTTAAGCTATTAAAAATAATTTCATAAATCCTTTAGAATTTTGGTACCAAAAAGTGCGTCTAAAAAAGCGTAAAGGGGAACTCGCCAGTGCAGATCAATGTTAAACTTCGCGTACACCGGCTTTATACAGGATTTAGGGTCGGTAGAGCCTTGGAAACTTGGAGCCAAAAAACAGGGAACTTGGAGCCTAAACGTAAACGTAAACGTAAGTTGAAAACTTAGAGCCGAAAATAAAAATTGCTTAACGTTTACCTATAAGCCTAAGCAAAGCCTAAATCTATACCCAAACCAATTTTTTCTTCAAGGCTCCAAGTTCCCATTGTTCTTGACTCCAAGTTCCCAAAAATTCTCCATGGCTCCAAGCTCCCTATTTGTGGCTCTAAAGACACTTAGCTTATACACTCGGCCTTTATACACTGAGTAGCGAGACGCGATGTACTATTCGCGTCTGAGCAGCGATATACCAATCGCCAAAAATTAATAAAATTAATTCGAATAGTGATGATAGATGTATTTCAAATATTTCAGTAAATATTAGCGATGTTCCCCGGAGCTCCCGAGCAGAGCTCCGCTTTTAGGACCTCCGGAGCAACCCCCGGAGCTCCGTCATATTTTCCTACTAATTTTATCAAGAATTAAAATAGTAATGCAATTGTTCGTTTTGTAAAAATTTTTTGTAAATTAAATTTTTTTTAAAACTTATTTAAACACGTCAGGATTTTAAGGACCCTCAAAACCTCATATAATATTCGTGATCTCGTCATATATGTTTTTCTCTGAGGGAATGGTTGTGAAAGGAGCTAATAGAATAACTTTTAGTTAATTAGTGTTATTGAGAAGAAAAAAAAATCTCTAATGGATGAAAGATCTCCTTTTTTCATAAGCACTAATTGGCTGAAAGTGGTTCTATAACGTTATCACTCTGTAAAGAATATTAACACTGAACAATTTCCGTTCAGTGGAATGGGAGGGTTTTGAATATCATGAAACAATAAAAATAGTCTCAGAAGTGCAGATAGGATAATTTTAAATGTATTTCAAACTTAAATAAGCACAAAATCACTGAGCTCCTCAGCTAGTGTTGTGATAACTACTTAAGTAGTTAATTATTTAACTACTTAACTACCATGATTTTGGCTAACTACTTAACTACCTACTTTCTTTTTTAAAAGTAGTTAACTACCTACTTTCAAAAAATAAAGTAGTTAATACAAGTAGTTAACACAGTAGTTAAAAAGTAGGTAGAAAGTAGTTAGCAAGTAGGCAGAAAGTAGTTA
The DNA here is from genome assembly GCA_030248175.1 of Microlaimidae sp. YZB2_3. Lineage (NCBI taxonomy): Eukaryota > Metazoa > Nematoda > Chromadorea > Desmodorida > Microlaimidae > Microlaimidae sp. YZB2_3. The sequence continues at coordinate 11,859 of JASAMX010032343.1, read as the reverse complement.
GTGAAGTAAGCAGTCAAGTATTTAGTGTTTTTATACAAGCAATCAATATCTGCGGGACGATATTAGGTAAAACTCACAGGCGTCTGAAACAAAATGTGAGAACGTGTACAGTAATCTACAGTAATTTGCACGTGCTGCGAGTCTTCAATAGAAATCGATATTTTGCCACTCAACAGTGATTTTATACACAAAGTGCTTTATAGTTTATGAACCTAAATAAAATCGTTGAAGATATATTTGCGAATTCTAACCCATCAGTACTGTTATACAATAAAGTGGGTAAAAATACCAAACTTTTTAAAATAAGTTTGCAAAATACATCAGCGAAACATGTTAACTGAACACTAAAATATTTTTCTTGTAAACAACCTCTTGAATTTAAACAGTTATATTATCTGTCCAGCCGTTATGTAAATATTGCTAAACATAAAGAACTGGCAAAACCGATAAAATATGGAAATTGTTAATTATTAAAGGTACGACTAAGTGTTTTTTACACTAAAAACTTAATCTTTCATTCCTATTAAGGCAAGTATGTGTTTAATTAAAGGATTAACTACTTAACTACCTACTTAACTACTTACTACTTAACTACCTAGTTCAAAAATTTCAAGTAGTTAACTACCTACTTACTACCTACTTGTAATTTCATTTAACTACTTAACTACCTACTTATAATTTTTAAAGTAGTTAACTACCTACTTAACTACCTACTTTGATTTTTGGTTAACTATCACAATACTATCCTAAGCTCCATTCGCTTTAAATAGCCGGAGCTCCGGAGCATGATATTGGAGGGTAGGAACATCACTAGTGAATATATTTCTGTTCCCCAATCCGCACGTTGAAATTCTTAGCGTTTGGTTAAGATTCTCATAAAAACTATTTTTTTTATTTTTTCTTTATATTTTTATGTTTATTTACACTAAAAAATAGCTAAAATTGAACGACTATTATTTTTGTTTTGTAAGCAATGTTTAAAAGCAAAACTTCTAGAATGAAAAATATACAGCGTAATATGAATACACACCATAGAATAAGATTTTTTGACTAATATGACTAAGAGGGACAAATAAAACTATTTTATTGAAAATATTTTTGTAACATATATTAAAATAAAAAAAACTTACACCTATAAAAATGTTTGATCAATAAATTGAGTGTCCAAGTGATTCCCGTAAATTTTAAAAATGAATCTCAGGAATTACTTTAGCACGTAATATATTGACTAAACATCCTCATTAGATATTAAATAAGCAAACAAAATCCATGGCACCTGTATTCTTTTGTTCCAGAACAGTAATAGGTTTTTGTAAGGTATGATTCTGTTGAAAGGTCGGGGTTTTTTAGGATAAATTAGTTGTGATATTCATTATGAAAAATAATAAAGATATTTTCAAAAATCAACAACTAAATCATCAAACAGCAAAATTTATAAGCCTTTTAATTCCGGGTTTATTACATTTGTTGCATTTTTCAACATCGCATTTTTCTTTTTTTTTTATTTTATAACACATTTTTATGGCTAAAATCAAAGACTATACTAATGTATATTTTTCAATTCTTACTGAACAAGCAATCCATTTACAAATACAAAATATTATATTTATGAAACGAAAGTTTTCAAAAAACAGTTTGCTCTTTAGGCATTTCACTTTCTTCCAAAACCAAGTTGGAAGGGGTGTCATCGTCGCCGTCTTTTCGCACCCTTCTCCATTTGGCACGCCTGTTTTGAAACCAAGTTTTTACCTGAAAAATAAACATTGATTAACACAATACAGAAAGGATTATGTCAGATAAACGCTATTTGCAAATAATAAGAAAAAATATGGTTATTACAGGAAGGAAGAATTGTTCTTTCAACTAAAGCTTTATCTTTATCTGGAAAAAGTAAAACAAAAAGCTAAATAATGTCAAGAATAAATGAAAATTAAATAATAATTAATTTTCATGTATTCTTTATAACGTCTAAAATTACTCAATTCATTCTTTATGCCGTTGTTTGTTTTTTGTTTTATTTACCCTTTATGTCAGAAATGATAAAAATATTTTGATATTATAAAAATAAATCGAAGTGGATAAGTGACTCAAGCTACGAAGACTTGTTCTATGCTAATTTAACTCAACACAACTAGCTGCGCCAAACCCGATCTAGAGATAAAGTTTTTTATTAACTGAAAACCAATTAATTCACTAGTTCCCCGGGGTTTGTGTTGTGTGGGTTTTTTTTTTTGGTGGTGAAATTTTTTTTTTTAGTTTTGATCTTTTTTTTTTTTTAGTTTTATATAATATATTCATATGTTTTTTTCTTTCTTTTGGTCTTTTTGTTCTTTTTTTTTCCTTTTTTCAAAATCAACTTATTCAGTTCGCTAGGCTTAAATTAAAAGAAAACCCAAAAGTTTTAATGACACTATAGCTGTATTTTTACCGGCTTCAGGCCGCGTAATAGAATTAATTTAAAATACAATGAGCATCTCCGTTATTGTTTTTTTATTTTTTTATAATTATTCTGCGCGGCGGCTGTCGCGACCGCTCTGTCGCTTCTACAGCGCCGTTGAGTTTAGTTTTCCCATGTTTATTCCATACCGTACCGCACTTAAAAAATTCAATTGCAGTCAATTATTGGTCATCAGTTTTATGTTGCACACCCACACAGGCTAGTAGTCATTTCCCTCATACAACTTACCAGCTTACTTTTTTCGTTTCACAAAGAATTCGTTTTAAAATGTAGTTATTTGCATTGAAAACCGTTGTACGAACTGTCAGGAAATGCTTTATTTGTCCTCAATAGTAGCTGTGACTAAGATGTATTTACTCAATCTTTTTAGAAATAAACTTAGTTTGAGCTTTTTAATTCTATAGGTTTTTACTGCCACACGTCAAAACACAGTTTTTAGACAGAATGCAATGAAATTGGCGTGATTCGATGTAAAAAGTCAAGCTACCATCGATTAACTCCTCAATACTGTTTGTTCTCAAAGCCGTTTTTAACTTTTTTACAATCAGACAAATAGGTACATTGAAGACTGATTCATTTGTAGGTTTTAGGTAAAACAATTTTGTTTTGTAATTTTTAAAACAAAAAAAGAAAGAAATTCACATTTAAAATTAAATTATATAAATAACTTTTAATTTCATCAAATATTTTAAGCGGATTGTAACAACATTTTATCCCTCAGATATAAGTGTAACTTCACAATTCTATTTACAATATTCTGTTACCTTTTAGTAGCATATTAACACTTTAACATATTTTTATTATTACAAAAAATGCTTTTTAATTAAACTATTTACTTGTCTCTCTGTTAATTGAAGTGATTTTGCCAATTTTTTTCTTTCTTGTGGAGACAAATACTTTTGATTTTCAAATTTTCTTTCTAAAGAATGCGTTTGTTCATTTGTAAAACGAATTTGTCCTCCTTTTCTTTTTTGTTGGGCCTTCTGCAGATAAGGGTATAACCACGGTAACCGTGGGTCCCAACCTAAAACAATTTAAAATTTTTACAACTACATAGTAATTTTTAGTTGTTTAATTAAAAACTAATTTAATTATCCTTAGAGATAAAAAGTGTACTTATGTGTTTATTTTAAAATTACAATTAAATTTTGCAACTAAGTTCCCTCTCTCCTGCTCCCTTCCTGCAAGCAAGTTTCATAAAAAATAGGAAAAAATCACAATAAAAATCGGGTAAATAATTTTTCTTCTTCAAACATTGTAATAATTAAAAAAAAAATTTTGTCTAAAATTGTAATTAAACTTTTAAAGTAAAGTTTTAAACTTTTAAAGTAAAGTTATAAAATTTATTTTTATAATTTTGATTATAAACCCAAGTTTTTTGGCAGAGAAATTTCTAGAGAAAAAATGTACCTTTTACATATATTTTTATCTCTGTAATCGCTGAAAATATTTACTCAAAAAGGTTGGTTCTCTAAAAAAACAATCATTGAAATCGATGGTAAAAAAAAACTAATTATACAAATTTACAATGTAAAAATGAATTTCTCCAATAATTTGTAGTAATAATAATAAAAAAATTCTGGGAACAAAAATGTAAAAAAATTGCTTCAAGACTGAGAAAACTAAGAAAAAAAAGACAGAGAACCACTATTATATTTTTATATTTAGTTAAATAATCAAAAAATGAACCTCTGAATTTAATTTAATTTAATTTAATTTAATTTAATTTAAAAGCTATATAAATGATTCAGCAAAATTCTAAGAGTGCAATTATGCCATTTTTATCAAAGTTAATAAAAATTATATAATTAACACCGAATCAATAGTCCATAATATAAAAAATTAAACCAGATTTTGTTTGTTTGGAAGGGAGTTAAACGGTAAATTGACATAACTCTGGCAATTACAAACAAAAAGTTTCTTTCATAATAGAGGCTCCTGGATGTCGGAGGGAGTTGGTCAGCCGCTAAAGGAAATGCGTGTTTGCATTCGGACGGTTGTTGACTTGGAAAAGTTTCCCTATTCTGTCTTTAAACGTCCTTAAGTTGGCTATTAAAAGTCTTTGAACGTGTGTACCCAATGTGTTTACATATTCAGTATTAACGCCATCGTTAGTACGCCTGCGTGTACCGATTTGTAAGAAAAAAAACTAATAAATCCAAATTTTAGTCTTTTTTACCTTTTTTCATTACTATAACTTCGGTTAAAATTAAAAACATGCTTCGAAATACTAGCAAGTACGCATTGTAATGTTAAACATAGCTATATAATTAAAGTAAAAGCGTTGATATTGTGTGTAAAAGTTGGCGTGTAAATGGAACGGAGTCGGCAGGAACAAATGAATATTCTTGTAATCTACTCGTGTACATTCTGAAATCCATTCCTTTTCACTCTGCCAAACACCGACTGGGCGGCGACGAAACGCAAATCCAACAAACATAGGACGAGATATAACTCTCTTCCGTCATAGCTTAACCATCAATCATTGTTCATTCAACTAAATATATATTTGGCACAATTCTAGTTTTGGCACAATGATTTTTTTCTAATAACTTGAAAAAGATTTTTTGAAACTTATTAAAATGTCTAAAACAATAGCTACACCACAAACCGTAATAAACATTACAAAAATATTGTACGCGCAACCTACACTCTGTACGGGAAAAGATTATCATCACAAAGAATAGTGATGTCCCTACTCTCTAATATTATGCTCCGGATCTCTAGCCATTTAAAGCGAAGGGAGCTCAGGAGCTCTTGATATTCGCCCCTTTGATGAGCGATTTTAAGCGTATATTTAACCTTGAAACATGTTCTAAATTATTCTATTTGCATATTTAAGACTTTTTATTGTTTTTTAATAAGTTTAAAAAAATTTGTTAACCAAAAATTTTTGATTATATAATTATGACATTACTTTTTAACTATTCATGAAAATACCGAAATAAGACGGAGCTCCGGAGCTTCGAAAGTTGCTCAGGAGCTCCTAAAAACGAAACTCCGTTACGTAGCTCGGAGCTCCTGGAAACATCAACAACAGGGAACTTTCAAACTGAAAATATTTTCCTTAAATAGACTACGGAATAAAATAAAATAAAATTGTTACAACTGAATTTTTTGCTGTGAGAATTATTCATACTTAAAGCCTCGCAATGTACAACTTAAAGGAAGAGACGAAAATTATATACATAGAGTTTTTTAAAAAAATATTGAAAATTTATTTCTTTACACACAAAAAACTACTGCGAAGTTTTGATTTAGGAGCTTAATTTTTATGGTGCCTACATATTTACTATTATCATTGGTGTAATGTTCAACATTTTGACATTTATTATCTTTGAATGCGCAAGGGCAAACAAAATAACTACACACGAAGTATATTCGATCTAACCATTTTTCTAAAATAAACTAAAAAAATGTTATTTTTCTTAACATTTCAGAACAAAAGATAAACAACTTTTAAAAACCCATAAGTGAAATCCGGTAATTCTGCTGCACTTGTTCTTGCCGGGGAATTCTTTCATAGCTAATAATTAAATGCTGGTTTTGTGGTCGTCATATGGGTTACGGTATTGGTTGAAAAGGCTGAAAAGTGGCATTTAAAAGCCAGTTCTTAGATACAAGAAGAAAGCAGTTTTTATTTGAGTTGAAAAGTTATTGAACGTGAATTTGAGCACTAAAGTGCTGTCTTTCATACTCAATCCATTAATCACGTTAAAAATCAACGCGTAGAAAACCCACCAATTTATAAAAAGAAGTAAGATCCCTAATATATACATGCATTGGCCAAAATTAGCTTAATACCGTTTAATTTTAAATCTATAGAGTACAGATAAATGATAAAGAGCGTTAACGCGCATTGCGAAGCTAAACTTCAATGCAAAATTCCATGTATAAATTTTGATGCGAGCCCCACTAACAAACTGTATGCAATTTTGTAATTTTACTGCATATGAAAAGATAAATACAGTTAGTGAAAAAAATACATTTGTGGACTGAACAGTCAATTGTTTAAATTTTTGCCATTTAGTTCAAAAAACAAGACGCGGTGGAACCTAAGAAATATATTCAGTTATTTGAGTTTATTGTTCAGTTTATAATTTTGGCTTATTGCTCAATTGGTAACTCAATACATCTTTTTTTAAAATTTAAAATTTTTGAGACTTAAAATCAAATTTCAACTAAACAAATCAGTTTTAACGAAAACAGCGCTTTATAACCTTAACATCTACAAATACACAATAAAAATAATCCGAAAAAAGCGTTCAGGAGTTTTGTTGGATTTCAAATTTCTAAATTTTAAAATTAATTTAAAAACGAAAAATAATTGCTGTCAAAACACATTTGCGGGATTTTCATCAAAGAGTTTTTAGATTTTGGGAATTTTAGTTTCTAATTTGGCTTGCTTAAAGATATTGTGTCAATTGATGGAGAGTCAGTGAATAATTTTATATTATAAACATGCAAATTTGGACCACCGAAAAATTTACAAACAGAACAAAAATAGTTTTCTAAATAATCAGTAATATGCATTTCGCCTTTTCAATTTTGCCTAAATTTTAAATCTAATGCAAAATTTTATAAACAAATAGTAACAAAACTAAACAAATAGTATATTAGTAAAAATAGCTCTGTCTAACATATGGTCATCCACGTAATGGACAGTAATTTTATGCCTACAAATAGATATAGAATAAAAAAACACAGATCGATTGAATTTTGGAAATGTTAAATTATTTGTCTTATAAACTGGCTTATAATTATTCATAAAAGATTTTAGTTGATAGAGAGCTAGAAATGACGGACAAAACGCATTACTATTACTTTACAAATACTGTATTCTGAAAAAAAGTTGTTTTCTTGATCGAGATGTTCTAACTGATAATAAATTTGTGGTTTTGTATAATACAATATTTTCACGTTAATATAATGAGATGACATCAGTAAAATCATTTCCAAAATAATCTAAATGCAAGCATTTCAGTAAGTCAAGATTTTAACCAGAATTACGAGTTGAGCCCAAAACATATTACATAAATAATAAAGTAAAATGAGTGATAAGTATGGCATAAATTGGCCTTGTTTGGAATTATTTCTTTAAAGTAATAAGAAGAAGAATAAAAAGCCTAATAAATGTAGCATTGGTGTCACTGTGTGATTCGTGTAAATTGAAAACCGGTGTCTTAGCGTAGACAATCTATGGCCTTGCTTTTCGGTTTTCGCGGTCCGTCTTTAAAACAGTGATCTCACTAAACATCCCTGAGTCAACAACCCACTCAGCTTTCTTGGACCGCTTCTTTGACTTTTGAGGGGTTTTTGGCGAAACTTGAGGAGCCAGCCTTATAGTCAAATCATAGAAACTATGGTGACTTTCAAATTACATGAAATGAACTGTCCTAATTCAAAATCTTTGAACTATTTGCACTGTGAGCAAAACGTAACATTTGTTTTGTTTTTAATTTTAAATTTAAGTGACAACATAATATCAAAAATATGTAACGTCCAGAAATATGAGGCCAAATAAATTGAGTTTTTGAAAGAAAGATTGCGAAACAATTTGCTGTTTTTAGCATTTTTGGCTGAAAAATGAGCGATACAGGACTTGAACCTGTAATCTTCAGCCTCAGTACCTCATTGACTGACGTGCTGCGTTACACCATCGCTCGACAGTGTTACATTACAACTCGTATTTATAAGACGTCATATTTCTGAAAAATTAACACAGCGGGAGTTGTTACACCTTCCCACCAAGATTGAAGCGCGCAGCCTTCCAATCTGACAACCATATAAGGTCCGAGCCACACGTCCACCACTAGTCCACGCCCTGCTCCTTAGAGCTAACCCTAGTTTCAACCTTCCGCTCACGGCAAGGCGGGCAAGGGCACATATGTGGTGTACCAATGGACGTATATCGCTCACCAAATGTAACGTGCTGAAATATGAGGCCGAATAAATCGAGTTTTTGAAAGAAAGATTGCGAAACAATTTGCTGTTTTTAGCTTTTTTGGCTGAAAAATGAGCGATACAGGACTTGAACCTGTAATCTTCAGCCTCAGTACCTCATTGACTGACGTGCTGCGTTACACCATCGCTCGACAGTGTTACATTACAACTCGTATTTATAAGACGTCATATTTCTGAAACATTAACACAGCGGGAGTTGTTACAAATATATAATATACCGAAAAATGTGCAACTCCCATATAAAAAAGTAAGTTAAAGTAGGCCATTATAATGAGCCTCTCCATTTAAATGGCACCCTTCATTATAATGGCATAGTAGTCATTTTAATTCGGCGAGTTAAAATGGAGAAGAAGCCAGTATAATAACCATTTAATGATTTAATTTCACTTCATATACTCACAAGTGTAATACTGTCCGGCCCGCATGAGTTTTACTGTGTTTAACAGTATTAAACCAACACGAAAAAACTTGTGCGGCCCGGACGCTAAACGCCGTTCCATACCCGCATCCGAGGCAATTTCTTTCTCCCGGAGAGTGGTCTTTCCTGATTGGTCAGCCAAGGGAAAGAAACTAAGGTTAATTTTGCGTTCGTAGGCTTTGAATTAAACGAAAAACATACTATTTAAGTGTAAGTTTATAATCAATATTTTTATCATAAAATTATTTTTAAATGGAAAACATTATAGTATGCGTAAAATAAAGCTTACAATACTAAATAAAAACTATTTTTAATAGAATTATGGTTAAGATATATCTGGCTGACCACGTAAATTTATAATGAGACGGAGACATGAGCGGACCAATTAAAATTTTGCAATAATGACGCATTTAAAACAAAAATAAATTAGAGCGCATAAATCTTTTTAATTTTTACCTTTTCAGAAAATATACAAAAACTGTTTAACTTTCACCCTTTAAAAAATTTGAATTTTTATTCAAAATTGAGTAATTTGAAAATTAATTGTTAAAATATGGTATTTAATCTCTATTATTTAATCATTTTTACAGAAAAATTTTACTGATTTTGTTGTTGAATAGTCGATTTAATTTGCAAATCAACGAGGTCAGCTAGGTTTGATTTGCTGATAACAAATAAACACAATCGACATATAAAAATATAAGATTATAGTTTTAATAACAACAGTGAACAGTCCGATACAATTCTGAATCAAATGGTAAAATCAAAAACCAGCGAACGCAAAATTAAACTCAGCTTTCTTTTCTCAGCTGACCAATCAGAGAATACCTCGGAGAAAGGACAGAAGGTTGCCTCGGATGCGGGTATGGAACGGCGTTTAGCGGCCCGGACAGTATTACACTTGTGAGTATATATGAAGTGAAATTAAATCAATAAATGGTTATTATAATGGTTTCCTCTCCATTTTAATTTGCTGAATTTAAATGGCTACTATGCCATTATTATGGCGGGTGTCATTTAAATGGATAGGCTCATTATAATGGCCTACTTTTACTTACTTTTTTATATAGGAGTTGCACATTTTTCGGTATATTATATATATTTTTTATAATATTGCAAAATTTTTAAACAAAAACAAAGCAAAGTTTATACCATAAATCTCTATTAGATATGGTGATTATCGGGTTTCGCTCCTATCAGTCCTATCACACGGATATCATCAGCGGATATTAGGCATAACTTATTGGCATGCGGGCAAAACGTAGATCAAACGTTGATAGGTAAGATTCACAAAATTATTCATTTTTATATTCAAATAAAGAAGAAGAAATCGTCTATTTTCTATATTAATTTTGCGCAAAAAAAAACATTTTTAACCGCATAGGAAAGATTTGACTAAGAAAAAGTTTTAAACCTCTATTTGACCACTATTTTGATGTTATTTCCAGGGCAATATCAAAAATGCATTAGAGTAGAGAATGTCCGACTGTGTGTTACACATTGCTCTAATTATACGTTGATTATTCCACAGTGTAGATTTTTTTATCATGTAAAAAATCTACTAGCATGCTAAAGCAAATTACAGTTTGTGGAATAATATTCACATGAGAATTTTTATACGTAATACTTATTATTTTACTATACTTTTGATATTATGAACAAGGTATTATAAAATCATGGAAAAAAATTATGACAATTAACAGACTAAAATCTAAACTGTTTGATTATACAAAATTGAAAAAAATATTTTGTCATGTGAATATAATGAAGAATTAGCTTTTATTTTCTGAAAGTCAGCAAAAGATTAAATGTTACTAAAATGAATAAAAGCCAATATTAATCATACACTACTCTCACTCTGTAGAAAAAAAGCTTTTCATTTTGAATGATGTTTAAAGCAAATATTATTACATTATGTGTTTAACAGTTGGTTAATAATGTGCAGTAGAACGCACAACTACGTGGGGTAAAAAATTATGTAAGTGCAAATCGTAAATATCCGTCACGAAGCCATTTCTGCTTACTATCACTTCTTTTAGTTTCGCTTGCAAACTTAAACTCTATCACAAATCCAGCATCCCGACACGAGTGCACAAATTTGGGCTGACCCCTCCCGTCTGGTGGTAAAAACATCTATATTGACGCCTCGGTGGTGAACCGCTACCGTGGTGTCAGTATTGTGACAGCCCCGGCACGATATTGTAATTAAACGGTGATGTGCCGTTTTATAATAATTACCGCGCTGATTTAGGGCTATACTTACTGTTATATAAAAGATGAGCGGTTTAGGTATTGCAATGTATTTATTGATTGAGAAGATAAATTCTATAGGGTGAAAATAGATGAGTGGTAAAGTAACCACTCGTTTTTTGAGAAAATATCACGTGCCAAGGAACACATGACGCAACTAAATAATAATTGGTTACATAACCGCTGGAAACTTTTTTTTAAATTTTTGGTTCTACATCGGTTTTATCTTATTACTTCCTGGCGGAAAGCGGTTACGCCCTTAATTTCAGCCTGGAAGACTTTAGCTTTAATTGGACGCCAAGTAAATGGCCGTAAAAATATAGTATCGGTGTATAACTTGCGGTCAAGGCTACACACCAGGGGCGGGTCCACTAAACGCGTGCTGACTACGTGCTATCTTAGCACGTTGTTTAAAACTCTTGTTAATGTTTTAATTTCTGGGTTTTTTCTCGAAAAATCTAACAGAACTTTTTGTTTACATAGCACAAATTGATATTTTATTAATTTTATACATATTTGTTGTATATACAAAAACTATTAAAGCAATAACTAGCTACGGGTTCGCAAAACTCCTAACTACGGTTTAAGGCTTTATTAAATTTTATTTCAAACAAATATGCATAAAACTCTTTAATATTAATTTATTCTATCTAAAAAGAAGTTCCATAATTTTTCTCAAGAAAAATCCCAGAAATTAAAACATTAACAAGAGGTTTAAACAACGTGCTAAGATAGCACCTAGGCAGCACGCGTTTAGTGGACCCGCCCC